>VZRW01004680.1:254840-299216 GCA_013398125.1 Aegotheles bennettii | reverse complement strand
CCGTGCCGTGTCCGGCTGTTCATGAGGGGAGACCTCACTGCTCTCTACAGCTCCCTGAGAGGAGGGTGTAGCAGGGTGTGTGTGTGTGTCTGTCTCTTCTCCCGAGTAACAAGCGACAGGACAAGAGGAAACAGCCTTAAGTTGTGCCAGGGGAGGTTTAGATTGAGTATTAGGAGAAATTGATTCACTGTGAGGGTTGTGAGGGACAGGCTGCTCAGGGAAGTGGTGGAGTCACCATCCCTGGAGGTATTTCAAAGACGTGTAGCTGTGGTGCTTGGGGACATGGGGTAGTGGTGGGTTAACAGCTGGACTTGATCTTAAGGGTCTCTCCCAACCAAAACGATTCTATGATACGCCTGGTGTGTTTTATCTATGTGTGAAACACCTGACAAAGAAGCAGGAGAGAGAACTCAACGTGGAAATTAAAAAAATTTATCTAGGAAACACATCGATTTCTTACTTCTTTCTGTTTGTCAGAGTGTTAGTGTGGAACTGGGTGCCTGAGGGACATAGCTAGTAAGCATGTGCTTTCAGAAATGCTGCTTGAATTTCACGTTGTGCACATGTGGGGTTTGTTCCTGGTGCTGCTGGCAGGGTTTGGGCTCTTTGGGAAGCAAGGGAAAAGAAGCTGAGGATCAGTCTGCTTTCTGTTTATGCTCCTGCTTCCTAGGTAGAAGTTCTGAGGCTCCAGGTTCTAATCCTGCCACATACTGCTGTCATAGCAGACCGTTTTGGTGTCAGTGCTGACATAGGGCATCTCTGGCTAAAGCAGAAGGGAGGAGACTTTAAAAAATATTAATAGTGCTTTGGTTTAATATAATACTGAATTGCTTCTGTTCGCGGCTCTGTGTTATTGTAGCTGCATAAACTATTTTTTCATTTATTTGTTTAAATCTAAATCAATCTGGCCATTTTGTTCTCGGTGTGTATTCTAAATTTTATGCTGCTCCAACGTGTGTCTCCTTTAAGAAGGAAGCAGCAGTTAAGAATTAAAAAAAATGGTATCGACTCCCTTCTGTTGGGGCTTGGAAACAAACCCGTGTCATCGTGTTACTAGACTCCCCATTTCTGTTGACTCAAGGGCAACAATATTTATTTCTTCTTTTTTGAAGCAAGACCTTCTTCTGCCAAGATCGTATTTTGCTCTTTCTATCCCCCCTTCAGTCTCCTGTAGCTGCATGCAGCAGCACAGGGTCTTGCAGCCTGCGAAGCAGGGAGTGGGGCAAGGGGAAACATTCCTGAGTCACCTTATGGCCATTGCTCTTGCATTTTTGAGGACTATGCTAAGTGCTATTAATATAACTCCAATGCTCTGAAACATTTTATATCCTTATTTTACAAGGGCCATGTGAAAATGGTGTCTCTGAAAGTGATCAGAGGAGGATATTTCTCATTTTTTTATTATTGGTTGCAGTTCATGTGTAGTCGCTTCTGCCTTTTGCCTCTATTTCATTCATGTTATTTACTGTTTGGTCATACAACTGCAGAGAAAAGAAATAAAAGAAACAGTGTTTTAAAAATGTGACCTTGAATTATAAAGTTGGGTAGGAAATTTGAAGAAAGACATAATATCTCAAAATATGCTTTATCTCATGAAATAAACCTAAATGGCCTACATCTCACACTAGTGTCTTTAAGTCACTAAAGAAAAACCCCAAAATATTTTCTTTATCTTTTTAAGGACTATTAAACATTTTGGTGAGTTGCCAAGAATTGGTATAAATACATATTTTTAATCTAGTCAGGAAAAACAAGGAACTGTTTGGATATGCCAAGAAACATTGAGACTTGAGCTGAATTAGGTTGTGTGAAAGGTCAGCTCCAAACTTACAGATCCACCAGTTTAATAGATCTGCAGGTGGATCAGCTTGGTGTAATGATTCTCTGGGAAGCAGTAGTTTATCAAAAGTCTGGGCTTAGTGCTAAGGTATTTTAAAGGATAGCAAATACAACTTAGAAGAAAATAGGTTTGAATTCTGAGCAGATGTTAATTATTCAAATAGCTGAATGCATTGTTTGTTTGTTTTTTCCTATTCTAGTCCAAGAAAAAAGGTCTGAGCTTTGAGGAGAAGAGAGTTCGCATGATGGAGATCTTCTTTGAAACAGTAAGTAACCTGTCATTGTCCTGCATTTACATTGGTGGGAAAACAAGTCCTAAAAGGAGCATAACTGTAGATGTAGATGAACTTCGTATATCCTGCTATGCATTTCACTGATGCCCTGTGTCATCAATGTGTAAATTACAGGGACAGAGCTTCATTCATGTAGCTTCTGATAAGGTGGCTTTTCCCCAGGTGGAGCCAAGGCATGAAGATGCACAGGTGGTGTTAAATACTTCATGTGCTCCCTATTCAAATATCATTTTAAGTCATAAAATCATTGAGGCTGGAAGAGACCTTCAAGATCATCCAGTCCAACCACCCGCCTACATCACCACTAAGCCATCTCACCCAGCCCCACATCCAGACACATCTTGAACGCCTCCAGGGACAGTGACTTCACCACCTCCCTGGGCAACCTATTCCAATACCCAATTACCCTGACAGTGAAAATTTTTCCTGATGTCCAATCTTGAATCTCCCCTGCTGCAATTCAAAGCCGTTTCCTCTTGTCCTTTCACTGTGGGCACGGCAGAAGAGACCGACCCCCCCCCTCACTACAGCCTCCTTTCAGGGAGTTGTAGAGAGCAATGAGGTCCCCCCTGAGCCTCCTCTTCTCCAGACTGAACAACCCCAGTCCCTCAGTCATTCCCCATAAGACATATTTTCTAGTCCCTTCACCGGCTTTGTTGCCCTTCTCTGGACACTCTCCAGCACCTCGATGTCTTTTTTTGAAGTGAGGAGCCCAAAACTGAACCCAGCACTCGAGGTGCAGCCTCACCAGTGCTGAGTACAGCGGGACAATCACTGCCCTGTTCCTGCTGGCCACACTGTTCTTGCTGCAGGCCAAGATGCCATTGGCCTTCTTGCCCACCTGGGCACACTGCTGGCTCACATCCACCTGGCTGTCAACCAGCACCCCCAAGTCCCTTTCTGCTGAGCAGCTTTCCAGCCACTCTTCCCCGAGCCTGTATGGGTGCCTGGGGTTGTCGTAGCTCAAGTGCAGGACCCAGCACTTGGCCTTGTTGAACCTTATCCTGTTGGCCTCTGCCCATTCATCCAGCCTGTCCAGATCTCTCTGCAGAGCCTTCCATTCCTCAAGTAGATCAACACTTCCAAGTAACTTAGTGTCATCTGCAAACTTATTGAGGGTGCACTCGATTCCCTCATCTAGGTAATCAATCAAGATGTTAAACAGAACTGGCCCCAGCACTGAGCCCTGGGGAACACCACTAGTGACCAGCTGCCAGCTGGATTTAGTTCCATTAACCACAACTCTCTGGGACCATCCTTCCAGCCAGTTTTTCTCCCAGTGAAGAGCATAGGGCATCCAGTTTTCTTAGGAGAATGCTGTGGGTGACAGTGTCAAATGCTTTACTGAAGTCTAGATAGACCACATCCACAGCCTTTCCCTCATCTGCTAAGCGGGTGACTTTGTCATAGAATGAGATCAGGTTGGTGAAATGGAACCTTCCTTTCATAAACCCATGTTGGCTGGGTCTGATCCCCTGATTGTCCTGCCTGTGCCGTGTGATGGCACTCAGGATGATCTGTTCCATGACCTTGCCTGGTACTGAGGTCAGGCTGACAGGCCTGGAGTTCCCTGAATCGTCCTTCTGACCCTTCTGGAAGAGGTCACTATGGAGAAGGAACCTGGACATCCAAAAGCAGAGCTGCTATTATATTGGTGACATACGTAATTCACAGTGTTTCACCTATTAAAAGATGACTGTGACATTTGAGTACTTGAGCAGCGTGGTGCATCTGGTGCTGACGATCTAACCTTGGCTCTGTCTGCCCTAAGGGGTTTGCAGTTTAACTTCAGGCAAAATATGGTGACTTTAGGGTGCCAAAGAAAAGAACAGGGCTTGTTACAATGACAGTTTGGGTTTTTTTAATTCTCAGGATGTTCTAATTCTGTTGAGGGATGTGCAACCTATTTCCCTAGCAAAACATAAACATGCAATGTATTTCCTACTTGATTTTGTTGCATTGATTTGCTGTAAAAACTACTCAGGCTTAGATGTTGCTGTCATTTGGAGCTAAAGTATCTCTTATGTTTTGCACAGAAAGATGTGTTCCAGTTGAAGGATATAGAGAAGATTGCTCCAAAAGAAAAAGGGATTAGTAAGTGTTTACAAAAGTTATTTCTTTTGAGCCATTAATAATTTTTGGGACAGGTCATACAGTGTAAATTTTCCTGGCTGCAGTTTTAGGTTTGTGACTGTGATAATGGGAAAAAAGGCTAGAAAGGGAGATGGGTCAATGGCAGAGCTGTAGCATTAAAAGTGATATCAACAGCTAATGTTTGTCACTTATGTTAGGGCCAAAATGGGACGTTACTAAAATGTCACAGCTAACTCCAAGTTAACCACTGAAACATGGGATGTGGTTTCTCCTGGGCTCTGAGATGCCTGACTTGCAGTGACTTTCAGTTTATGAAATTGTTATGTGTGTGCAGGTAGTATGCAGGATTCAAATGTCTGTCTGTAATGTCACAGATATCTTAAAATGATAGTCCAGATGTGCACGGTCAGTGTTCTGTTGAGCTTTCCCCCCCAAAAAAAAAAGGGCTGGAAGGCTGTAAAGGGAAGGGTTTGTCTTTTCAGTGAAAGCCTTCCTGATGAGAACCATTGGTTCAGAATAGAGCCAAGAGGAATTATCTTAAGCTGTTGAGTTGTTTTGTATGTTCCTCATTCTGCTTCGTTCTATACTTATTGACGAAAAGGGGACGGAGCATAATATTTGTGTAGTTGCCACTGTTGATTAGGATATCTTTGTGGCACTGCAGGAGTAAATGAACTTGTTGAAGGAACCGCAGACGTATGTGAGTATCGCAAAGCAGAGTTTTTCAGTTATGTCAGCAGCTAACAGAGGCACTCATAGGCTTCTGAAGAGATGTGATGCTGTCTCGATTGGTTTGTCGATGCATATGTTTAATTGTAATTTGCAGGAAGAGGATGCAAAGCAGTAAATACAAGCAATGTAATTTTATATATAAAAATCTGGAGGGTAGAGTTTCTAAAACCGTTGACACCTTTGAATATTCCAGATTCCTCCTGCCTCTGAATATGACTGCATTTAGCCACAGAACCCAAGCTCCAGTTACTCTGAAAAGAAAAATGCCTAGCTTGTGGGAACACCCCCACACTGGCATCCAGCCTACAGCTTCCAAATGATCAGATGTTCCTGATCTGGGATCCCCTTAGGCTTGAAATTGAAAGTCAGATACTAAAAACAATTAATGAGCTCAGAAGTCTTTTATTTGCCACACTTGAGGTTAATAATAACTACTGTGCTTTGTTGAACAGGTATCATTTTTTAAATGGTGAATTATACCACACACTTGCTAGAAAATGAGCAATTATATTAGAAATGTTTTGGATCCTTCTGACTGCAGATGACTTTCTGTTTTGGAACTGAATATAATCAAAAGTAGTATCTGTCCCTCCTGGATCTGTAGACAGATGGCTTTAGTGTCTCTGCTGCTGTTTGATGTTTTGATAAGCATTACAAAGTGAAATGTAATGACACTCCTAATCAAGAAATTATAAATTAATCCATGTTAGAATTAAGGTTGAACGACAAATTCTCAAGTACCCTCTCATGAGTTTCTTGTAATGCAGGTATGTTTTATGATACTCGTGAGCTGTGTTTTACAAACATTTGGTAGCAGACTGTATAGAATAGCAGCATTTATGTATAAACTGCTGATTTTGAAGGGATTCATGCCCTCAAGTGAAGCATCGGGCATGTTGTCCTCTTGAAATTGTCCAGCTAGCTGACATTAGAGTAAAATATTCGTACAGATGATTGTAGGTGAGGCTTATGGTATTCATAATTCTCCACAGTTTAGGTGCAATGCAGTTCTAATTTGGTATTTTTACTTTTATTAGCCTCAATGTCAGTGAAAGAGATTCTGCAAAGCTTAGTTGATGATGGCATGGTGGACACTGATAGAATTGGAACTTCCAATTATTTCTGGGCTTTTCCAAGTAAAGCTCTTCATGCCAGGAAGCGTAAATTGGAAGAATTGGATTCTCAGGTAAGTTTGTTTTAAGGAAAATACTTGTTTACCCGAATGGGTTTGCCTTTTATTTATTCCCTCTTGTCATTCTTTTTCATGTTGTGCTCTCTCACATGTGCATATGTTTGTGTGCACACAGAGACAGATTTTACTATAGGAATCACCTGGCACGCATGGTATGATGTCCTTCCTCATTATCTTGCTATTACTTCAGAAAAGTTTTGGAGGTTGTTCTTGTTGCAGCTTGAGAAGGCTTCTTGTCTACTTGCTGCTGAAAGGATGTTATTCATGATGCAAAACATCATTTAAGGACTTCCTCTAAATATTTAGGCAGCATATGCTTTTGTGTGTCTTTATGTAATGTAGGCCATCATGTGATAATGATCTAAAAGCCATAAGAGGACTAAAATGGATATTCCAAGAAAATGTGGCAACGGTTTCTACTTATGGGTGCCACTGTGCTTTCCTGTCTGTTTTTATTGGTACCTTATTTTGAGCACTTGTGTATTCCCATATTGCACTTTTATTAGGAGAGACGAGCAAATTGGTCATGATCTTCTGCAGAAGAGCAAGGCATCTTTTGTTGCAACACTGCTGTCTGTTTATCCGATTCTTTCCTACTTTTTAGGAACTGTCAGTCTTCTTTTAATTGGAGAGGGAAAGCATCTATTTGTCAGTTTATTTGCAGCAGGAGTACATGAGCACAAGATCAATAAACTAGCTTCACACTCTGATTGCACCACAACACTGCCAACTTTTCCCATGTTTATTTAGCATTATGTCCATTCATCAAAGAATCATTAGAAGGAATGCAAAATCATTGGTAGCATCTGAACATTTTTACAGACATTATTTTCTTCAGATGTAGCTCTGCTGTCATCATTGCTACCTTGTGTACGTGCAGCATTGTCAACTTCAGCTACTTCTTTAAAGCTCCAAATTAATTATATGAAAACTATGCTGTTTTCTCCAACATGAACTGAAAAGCGGTTTGTGAATCTGAAGACTTTTCACCCAAGCAGATTAAATAGCCTGATCAATGCGGTTGAAATTGCTTGTTTATGCATAGAGTGTAGTGTGACCAGCAGAGAAGTAACCTTGTCAGTTATCCCTTGCTGTGCTGTCATGGCTTGTAAATCTCAGTCATTACTAAACCAAAAGTGTTCAGTCCATTGTTCTTTTTTAACCAGCATAGATAATCTCCCTTTGCCCTGAACATTTTCTTTACTGCCCTATGTGCTCTAGACTGCTATCCAAAGGCACTTTGGATGTCTGCTTGCGTGGATCTGGCAGAGGGAGGAGAGTACTGGTACTCTGTCCTGATGCGTCTGCTGCAGTTTTCAAGATCGAGTAAGACTTGCTAGAACTTTCACTTACTTTTTCTTATTCACTAATTCATGTCCTTTTTATGAGCCAGTGATACATTCAAGGGTCTGTGGCAGTAAGGAGGTACTGCAGTTCTTTCATTAACTGAAACTGTGTGTTGACAACCTTTCAGGCAGGTACCTGATGGATGAGTTGGAAAATCCTGCTTGAGATAGCTTTTGTGGTGCTGTATGGGTCATCAGAATTATTGACTCTTTAATTTCAGCTTCTGCCATTGACTTGCTCTATATTTTGAATAACTTTTTAAGCCTCTTGGGTGACTCATAAGTCCACTGACTTGGAACTGAGTTTGCTATTAAAGTTACTCAACTTATTAACATATTCATGCAAGTTTTCGACCAGGCTACTTACTTTGCCAGAACATAAATGCCAGCTGAGCAATTGAACAAATACATTCTAGAACTCCTTCTTTGTTCACCAAACACCCTGGTGCCATTGTCTTGTTGAATGCAAATGATTTGCTTTTGGATACTTTCTATTTTTGCTCGTGCTGCATATTATAACCAAGTAGTTGAATGAAAGAGTTGATATTTGTTGTCTTTGCCCTTGGGCTCAGTCCCATCATGAATTTTAAAGATAATTGATCAAGTAGGTCTCTGGCATAGCCTGATGAATATCTTTCTTGGTATGTCTTGCTGAATCTGTCTAATGTGCTCCACCATAAATATCCAGGGGTTATCTACAAACATATGCTGTACTGCTGTAAATGTACTGTTACATTATTAAACATAAAACCATCTGTTATTATGGAATTATAATAGGCATGCAGTTATTGTATTGTAATGTTATTTTATGGTTCTTTCTGTGCAGGAAATAAACTATGCTGACATAAACAGTTTTGCAATATAAAACTGTTCTAGTTGAAAGAAAGTTTTGTTACTAGACCCTTATTTGCAAACCAAGTCCTGCACCTAACATATGCCCATACTGATGTAAGAGCTCTCTTTAGACCATGCGATGAGTCCTTAAAAATACTTTAAAAATTCATTACCTTGATTTTCTGATGAGAATGGAAATGTTTCAGCGTTTCAGGGAGAAACATTTTCACTAGCTGAAAATAACTTCTCTGTTGACACAGTGGAAAGGTGGCGTTTTCAACAAATAGCTCTCTGAACATTTTAACAAGATGATAACAGATTCTGTCTTGTGAGTTGAAATTAGCTATTTTATAGCGTTTGTATTCTTCTTGATGTGAACACATACAGATTTTCTTAAGGTTTTCTAAGTCCTGTCACCGAGTATCACAAAACTTCTTGTCAGAACATGCAAGGCAGAGGGAAAAAGTAAGCTATTGTACCATTTCTGTTGCACATTGCCCGTCTTTGATCATTCCCATGTACAGCTTATGGCATGCCGAGAAGCATGTGGCATGCTGAGAAACATGTTTTCTTTCTGTCTTGCCCAGATTGCTTTGTTAACTACCTGAGTTGGTCTCTTCAGCAGTTAAAAGCCAGAATCAAGCCACCTTTCTTAAGAGAAAAGTTTAAAAGTCCAGCAGTTCAGTTCATACTGTACTTAAAGCTTTTCACCAGGAGGCAATATCTTTGTTTGCCGAGGGCGTGGATAAGTAGTGAAGGGAAAGGGGTGATCCCAAATGCTGAACTGAGACATTTGAAAATAATGTGGAGGAACGGAACAAGCTTGATGCAAATGATGCAAATTCTCCTATTAATTCATAGTGCTGAGGCTTATGTTTGACAAGTTGGGCCTGCTACAGCACCTTTTGCATGCATACGTTGGTATTTCATAGTGTTGTAGCAAAGTTGCTTGTAGCTCTCCGCATCTTACAGAGTTTGTGATCATGGGGAGACTGGTTTCGGAACTGTTCTTGAAACGAAATTTTTGTTTCAGATTTTTTTAGTGATTATTGAGTCACACCCCAGCTTGGAGACTCAGTAGCAAAGGAGTCTGACTCAGTACTTATAAGGAAGAGCAAGCCAGTTTTGTCTGGATGTTTAAACTTAGGCCTCACAGTGGTTGTGTGTACCCAAGGTTTTTTTTCAGGAAGGATTTATTATGTCAGTGTGATCCCCTTGTGCAGAGATATATGGCAGTTAAAAGCAGTGCTTGAAGTAAAGTTTCTGTTCACATAGCTTCCTCTTCTGCCCTCATGTTTGAACTTGCTTTTGTGGGGGCAGGTGTTTGGAGAGGGATGCTAACCTCTGAACTGACATATGTGGCAAATCTTGGCAAATCTATGGATTAGGATCTTGGTGCTGCTTGCTAACCCAGGGTTACTGTTTGGACTTCTTCCTGCTTTTCTGAAAAGCAAGGGCAGTGAATATCTTTCATTTGTGTAGCATCTGCTGCAATTTTTTTTCTCCGATAGCTCACAGAGTAAGAACTGCTAAGTAGGTCCCTGTGGATTTTGTATTGATTTGTTTTGCAGTGGCATGGCTGCTTTTAGAGGTTTATGCCTTCTGTCAGATGCTTATTCTTCACCTCTTGGTTATGCTTATGTAGCTGTGAATTGGACCACTGGAAAAGTAAAAGCTGTTGGAAGTTGCATTTTGGTTAGTTGGGTTTATATTTGTGTCAGTACAGCTCTGAGATGGTGAAACTAGAGCTAGGGTGTGGATTGAGAAGTATCTTTTTAACAAGGTTTGTAAGTGGAGGAATTTTTAATGAAACCTCACCTTTGTTGAGAGAACTGTGGAAGCTTTACTGAGGGGGTGTTGCGTTGTTTTTTTTTCCTTCCATAAGCAAAGGTGAAAGGATGTGGCTTTATTTTCCTGGCAGTCAGGTTCTGAGGTTTTGAATTATCTATGATCCATTATATTTTGACAAAATGAGATGTTTATTCTTGGCATAACAATACTGGAAGCTTTGGGTTTTTATTAAACTAATGAAGAATTTACCTATGCAGTGTAAGCAGAAATAGCATCCTTTATTGATGATTCTGCTGCCTTTTGTTGATTTCATAGTATACATAAAATGAGACTGGAGATGAGCAGCTCCAGCGTGTTAATCAGTCACGTTCAACCTCAGGCAAGAGCTGCTAATACGTTTCATACAATTAGCCCCCTTGCATGTTTGGGTTTTTTATTGCTCTCATGTATGTGTGGCTGCATGTGAAGGATATGTTACGTGCTAATGAAGAGACAGCACATACGCAACCAAAACATTTACAGCAGTTTTATCAGGTAGGGAATGGCATATCAGTGAGCGAGGAAAAGAGAAACGTTCCCAATGGAATCTTAGTATAAACAGATTCATCTTAGATTTACTTTCATTTTTTCATCTAAATCTTAGGTAAAACACTTGCAACTGTGCTATTTTAGATAATGTGAATTAAAGCTTGTTTGTGTTTTGCTTTATAATGGCTTGAATTAAGTATTAATTAAAGTAACTAGTAACAGTGAGGCCTTTTTCACCCAAGGGTGGATGAGTCTGCAAACCACAACCCTCAGAAGCCATAAGTAGTGTCCCATCTCTCCAGCATGTTGTCTGCCATAGCCAGCATGACTGGAGGGATCTTGGCTGGAGTTACACAGGGCAGGTTTAGTAGTGACACTACAAGGCTTAAGGGAGGCGGAAGCAGTTTCAGTGATCTGGTGACATCTAAGAGTGTCTGGCATTCAGTACGACAGGATATATGTTTGAACCATAAAGTCATAGAGGATTGCCACAGCGTAATACAGTATTTTTAAGATAGGGGCCTGAAATACCAAGTTCTTCAAAGATTTTGCAGTTTTTAGTGTAACTATTGGCAGTACTGTGAGCACTGTAGCTCAGTAGCTTGGGGAAACAACCAGTTCACTTCCTTTCCCCAGTCTGGTTTTGTGACAGTTCAGTTCACTGTTCAGTTCAAAACCGTTCATTTCACAGGTTTATTGTTAATTGTCACACCTGATTTCTTGTGACCTTGCTTTCTGTGTGTTATTATTCTTTTGTATTCTTAGGCTTTGCAAGGGAAAGTTTTAACAGCAAACAGTATTAAAGTTTTAACAGCAAACTGTTCTTTCTGTGGCTGAGAGCAGATGGCGTCACCTTGTACTGCAACAAAGATTAAACAGAATCTTTAGAGTAGGATATAGGATGGATTTTTTTATGCTGTTCCTGTGCTCACTTCAAGATACACATGAACAAAGAGACTTGGTGAGAGTTTCTGGCAATTTTTTATTTCTCCCACTAAGCATTGCATTGGGCCAGTGTTAGTTAAGATGGAAGGGATTAGTTGATGTTTCATTCCTTAAATCCCTGCCCAAGGGTTGGGAAGAGGAGGGATTTTCACTTCCCATGACTCATGTATTGAGGCAGGGGAAGAATTTAGAAGTCAGTACATCCTAACTCTCCTTTGGCAGCTAGTTAAAAAAACCCAAACCAAAACAAAACCCCCAAAACCCCAGGAATGAACTTGTCAAAATAGAGTGCCTTCACATGTACCAAATTGTTTGTACTTACGAGCATTGAAATATGAAAAGAGAAAGGATTTATTTTATTAAAAAAAAAAAAGACTAGAGGAATGCTAAATTTGGAAATCCTTTTGTTAGGAATGCGCATTGTTTGAAAATAGTTAATGGAAAAAAAATCATATTGGCGAGTAGTCTGGCTTGAAGTCTCCTGGGGATATTTGACAACATAACTAAAGGAGACAACCTTATTTGTTCAGAATGCAAACAAAACATTTTGCATTTTAACCATCAGAAAGTTCTTTCAAGATGCAGCTTGGTTTATTTTCTATTCTTTTAGACAGATATACTTTTCCTCTCCAAATACTTTGACCGGATTGCTGCATGGGAAGTTGCTGAATAGAGACAGCTTCAGACCACTGACTGAAGCACAAGAAGCTTCTGCTGTCCACATTGTTTTGGCCTGATCAGCCTCCTCCAAGATCCAACTGACTCACTCAATTGTCAGTGTGTTTCCACACAGTTCAGAGATTGATTCTGGACTGCAAATAGGTACAATTGCTCAGAGGTGGCTGGCTTAAAGTAATCAATCCTCAGCTGAGGTACAAATCTGTGGAGATGACCGTTGTTCATCTCCACACCTGTGGAGTGACAGGTGACAGGTCTGATGATGCTCAGAGTCAAGTGATGTTCCTGAAGATGCCAGGCAAGATGAAGCAGCCAGGGAGTACCTGTGGGACCCAGGCTGTGAAGCAAGCTTTTTGCATTGCTTCATAGCAGCGTCCTCAGCAGATGGTGTATCAGCCTTTAACAGAGCTACTTACACGTCTCAGATCTCTAGTTCAGTTTTCAGCCTCTGATGATGGTTTTGAATGCAGTCTCACTGTTTCTTTCCTCGTGGCAGTGTGGGCTATCCCGAGAGGTACATGTGCAACACCTTTGGAATCTGTGGCCTAATGCTTTTGATGGAACAGTTTATTTTTTGGGTACAAGATTTTCATATTATGATCAATTTAATAGCTGTAGTGATTCATTATTCAGCGTGGTTTTAAAAATACTTTTTTCATTTATTGAACATGAAGGATTTGCATACATAAAGCATCTTAAGGTTTATTATGATCTTAAGCTTTGCTGAAATACCTTTTAGAAAAGCTTAGTACTATCTTTTTAGTATTAATTTTACAAATGTTAGGGAATAGATAGCATAGTTAAAGAATCATCCTCTAAAAAACAGAGTGCATTGGAACTTTTGCCACTAATGCATGTGACTTTTGTTAGGAATTATTTATTTAGGCATTTTTTTCTAATAGGTATGCTTACAATTTAACTTTGTTAGGTTGCAGAAAAAGTAATAAATTGACCCTTCCAGGAAAAATAAAGGTCTAATTGCTGAAGAATTCTCTCTTTTAATGCCCATTTTGATATATAGGCAGGATCTCAGTGTGTTGACTAAGCAGTTTCAGCAGTCTTCCCATGTCCAGACTGGGCCTCCCCTTTCCCTCATATTTGAGGACATCTCATTAACTTTCTACTTAACTTACTTAGTCTTCCTTGGTTTGACTTGGCTGTTTTGATAATCTGCAGTCTGCTGGGTGATTCCATTCCCTCCTGGCTTGCTTTTTTTTTTCTTTCCTCTCAGGAAGTAATGACTCTCCCAACAGAGGCAATTAGTAATGCCTCCCTGTTTTCAACCTGCAGCCTTTCACAGACATCCACGTTTTCTTTGAAATAAAGGACTAGACACCTAAAGAAATGGCCAACTGTGAAGCTGGTATGGTATGACTAGCTAACTTTGTACCATCCAGTGAGAGTTGTAGCAGTAAGAAATATCCTTAAAGCAAGCAGCTGAGAATTTGCATCATTTAAACATTGAGAATATGTTGATTATATCTGTACTTATTTGTTTGATGATCCTATAAAGCTTATTCCCTGGGTCAGTCTCCTGGAAGATGCTAATAAAACTTTATTTGGAGCAGTCCAGGGTCATTGTTATCTTTGCATATTGCATTTAAAAGATGTTGATGTCTTGAAATGATTCTGAATATAGTAAGTCTTAAAATGTCCAGCAGAGAATACTCTTCTAATGCTGTAACTTATTAGAGCCTTCTGGAATTATGTTTAATGGCATGCTACAAAGCCCTGGAGGGTATGCTTAGTTACTGCTGTCATGGCAGACTTCTAAAAATAAGGTGCTCTGGAGGCTTCTGTTAGAATTAAGCAACCTCATAATTTGGTGTTCATTAGTTGAATTTCATGCTTTTCCTTTTACTAGCTGTTAATATGTAACTACATTGATGGCAACTATGAAGTGTAGGTTTTCCTTTCTTGCCTTCTTGATGAGCATAAGCTAAAATTGGCATGATTTAAGAGCATTTTTTTTTTTTAAAAAGCTGGCTCTAGTAACTGTAAAGACTATAAAGTAGGTTTAAGGGAAGAATCCTACTACATTAAAAGGGATGTATTGTAACTGTGCCCCAGTAGTGTATATTATACATTCATTCTGATATAATGCAGGAAAAAATACTAGCTTTTTCTAACAATGTTTTCTGTGAAACTGGATTTTTTTAGGTAATGTCATCACAGTTTACCTTTCCTTTTCAGAGAGGCTTGCATACTGGCTCCTGGCTCCCTTCCTGACATTGCAAGGAAACTGTTGATCTGAAATGCAAAGAAATTGGAATAAACATGGGGCGCTCACTCCAGAAGCCCAGTAAAATCTGGCACAGATATAGCCCTGCACATCTCTCCATGCCCCACAGTAGGTGGCATGGGGTGAGTGACAGTTCAGCATATCAGCAGAAACCCAGCAGCCTGAGAAAGTTTAAAGGCTTAGATGTTCTGTGCTGTCTGGCAAGCTGTAAGTTTGCCTCTGCTGTAAGGCCAGGAGCTTCCAGCCTGGGGATAAGGTGGAGGCAATACTACTTTCAACGCTGGATTTGATGGAAGCAGTGAGTTGTAATCATACTTAACTTGAACTTTGACTTCCACCTTAAAATCCTGTCATTCAATTAATATAGCATATTTTATTTCAGAAAATTAGCATGCGTGCAGAAATAAAAACACTAGCATGCAATTATGTAAGTCTCACTTCATAACATTTTCCTCTTCCGAAAGGAATGAAATGAAACCAATAAAAAAAATATGTAAAAGTATAAAACCAAAGAGTTTAAAACCAAAATGTGTGAAGTTAGTTTGAAGCAGGGAGCCTTTAGAGGAAGGGTCTTTCTCATCATAGTCAAACAGCTCATTATTGTTGGACACATGGTATTATTGTTGAACACATGGTAGTGCCATCGAAGACTATTCCTTGTATCAGGAATTGGAGATGACTTGGTTATCTCTCTGAGCATTACTTAAAAATGATTAAATTGGCATAAAGAGTGAATATGCAGGAGTGCTGTCAAAACTCTAAAATTTGGTAGATGTATTTTGCTGAGGCTTTTTATTTTACTGATAATATCTCAGTGTAGAATCTGGGCTTTTTTAAAGTCTGTGGAATAAATTTTATTTATTTATTTTTAAGTCTTTAGGCAGGACTAGAGCTCAGGGACTATAAGATGAATATTGTGTTTTAACTTGGGACTGTCTGTGCTTAGTCCCCGAAGACATTGTCAGTGTACAGACCAGCTGGTTAGGATAGCAATCTTTAAAGGCCCTTTAGGGAAAAAATTGAACTTTACTTCTTTCTCTCCCTTTCTTTCCAAGAAAAAATATCTTCAGTGTTCTTTCTTCCTTGAACAGACCTGTTAACTACCACCTTGGATTTCGTAGGTTTAGTAATACGCTAATGCACAGTAACAAGCATCCTTAATGTCCAGGTACTAACAGTTTTAATAGTTCCATCAGTCGTGTGAATGCCTTTTGGCTCTTTCTGCTTTCCCTCTTAGACTGCTCACGTTTGCGAAACAGGGTTGAAGAGTGAAGCATTTCAGCTTTTTTTTTAGGTTGATTGGGCATACTTGGTATTTGTATCTGAGTAGACAGCCATCTGTCTCTCAGGCCATGCCAATTCTGCCAACTCTGAAAGCAGCCAGAGAAATCCAGTTCTTTCATTCATCCTGCACAACTGTTTCTTTCACCTTTTGTTTAATAAGGAGATTGGCCTGGAGTGGTTATTTTCTGTTGTGTCACTAGTACTTGCCAAATGGTGTTAAAAATGAATGAAGCAAAACCAAAAGCTGATGGCAAGACATCTTCTCTAAATAAACTTTAACTTAATTATCATGGAAAATATAAAATGATGGAAAATAATTGAATTAAAAGCTATTTTTAATGTACAGGGGTTTACTACATAGTAATAATCTTTAAAATAAGTGCAGCTAGAAATGTAAGGTTTGAACGTGGATGGGTGAAGGTTCCAATGGAGGCGGAATTCCTATTTGTTTCTTCTGGAGACCATGCATGTTCAGTTTTCTTTAGCCAAAAGCAATTGAAGGAAGAAGGACTCGACTCATATTCAACATGACCTGAGAATAGAGCCATGCGTCATTTACCATGTGGTATTTCAGTCTCACTCTCAAGTGTTAGCATGCTAAATATGTTAGGATATAAACCTAAATTTAATCTTGAAACACAAAATGGATGGTGTTTGTGGAAGGGGCAAATAAATCAGTATTAGCCACATGAATATGGTAGCGAAACAGATCAATACTGCTTATGAGTGCAGAGATCTAACTAAAGAATTTTTAATTTTTTTTTTTTTGAGAATCTTTATAGTGCTTTGTTGGACAATTGTATGGGCAATCAGGTATTTGTTTAGTTAGTTCCTGAAAAAACCTTCACTTACTTAGCTTGATTGTCTGATACTATTTTGTTTGATCACTGGCATAAGTTACAATCCAAAACAAAAAAATACTTGCTTGTTACCTCTTCAGTACTACTGTAAAAGGATGCACACTGGCAGAATTAATAGCATGATATTTTTGAACAAGTATTATTCGCTTAAGGAAATCAGTGCACCGATCATTTTTAATAACAAATGTAACTTAGCATGGATCTCATTTTTCTCCAGAAAATTATATTTATTCCCTACCTTCTCCAAAGTTTTTGAGCTAACTCTTTCAAAGATTGCATTAAGAATGTAGTAATCTCTTTATGATAAAAATTGTAGCATGCATAGAGAAAAGAGTTCTTGTATTGAACAGCTCTCCAGTATATAATGCAGTATTTAAGAAAAAAAAATATTGTGAGTACAGAAATATGATGGACCCGAACTCTGTCTCTTCTCTTTTTTCATGAACCGTTTCCCATCCATTTTATGGTGTTCTCTTGCTGGAAAAAATCTTTTTGTCTGTTATTCAATCTCAGAGTTAAAAACTCTTTTTCTATATTGCTTTATTCTCTACTCTTGTCCTTACCTGTATTTGTTGAACCATTGCAGTCTCCTAGTTGCTTCTCACGTGCGTGCTGATTCCCAGCAAACACGATTCTCTCCTTCATGTTGCTGAAGTGACTTGTAATGACCTGGGGTAAGGCATGGCATGCTTCTTTTCTTTTCACAAATGTTGAAAGAAAAAAGATTCCTTTTAGTTGTGCTTACATAACAAGTGTGTGTTTGTTGTCTGTACTTCACTAAGAGTACCTCACATCCCTGACTAAATTCCCAGTGAACCTGGGACCTGCTCCTGCTGTAGTTCTGTTCACTGGATGGGTTATATGCAAAAAGGGCATTTCATGAGTGGTTTGCAGGCATCCTGAGAGCGGAGCAGAAGTGACAATACTGCAGTTCACAGAAGTGCACTCTCCTCCGCTGCGAACACAATTAGCTGAACTTAGAAGTTTACTTCTGTGTATTTGGAGGCATGTAAACATTTGTGACTGCATAGGTAAAAGAAGTAGTTGTATGCTTACTTTGTGTAGTGCTTTATAAAGCACTTCTGCACGTTGATGCATGCTTTTTTTTTTCCTCTTTGAAGTTTTATTGGTTTAGTCAGCAGTGATTGCTGAGCTGTTTCTTTTAGTAATGTTCTATGCCTTCTAACTCAACAGATCTGTTTTCAATATTTTCAGATTGTTCTTTGGCTGTTAATCTTTGCATTTTTACTCTCTCTATATTATTAGTCTGTTTCCTGGTTTCAAAATTTTTTATCTGTCTTTAAAATCTAGAGGAATGCTTTGAAGTACTTTCTCTCCATGCCTTCTGTCAATTCCGTTTAAGTTTTTCAGTGGTGGGTTAAGTTTAACATAGGAAAGAAATATACCCATCTATTGGAAATGTCACCCTAAAACTCTCGAACTGCTTTTGTTTAATCTAAAAGCAAACAAGCCCTTGCCTCTGACCTGAAACAAAGCATAGTGAGCTTCAAACCCAAAGCAAATAACTGCAAAGTTCCAAACAGTTAAAAAATTGATGTCTTGAATTCTTCTGTAATGCCACAGTGAGTGGTGCTCACAACAGCAGTAGTTTTTTTTTTAATGCCATTTTTGGTTGAGTGTTTTGGCTGAAAGAAAACTGGGTGTATGGTATTTCTCTTGAAGACCACAATGACAGTGGGATAACAGCTGTGAATGTGCTTAGTGGTTAGCGTATGAGACCTTGGTTTGATTCTCGTCCAGTGTACATATCAGAGTCTGTATTTGCATGGCTTACACTGGGTTTGTAGGTGTTTTAATATGCTAGGGAGACAAGCTACATGTTTGGTGGGATATTGGTGGTTAGAGTGGTTAAGAACAGGGAACCAGAAGAAATATGACAAACAAAAACTTGTTGCTGGAGAATAAAAACCCAGCAGTGAAGAGCTAGAAGAGCATCAGACAGGTTTTGAGAAGGAAGAGAACTGAAACCTGTTGCTGTTGTGTGTCAAGGTTAAACATTCCTCTTCCAAATATGCATCACAGACTTGCCAAAGTGGAACCCTTGTAGTAATGCATGCATAGTGTATTATAAATTACCTGTGTACGTCTACTCTCTATCCTTTGATACAAACCAGACCCCAAGACCTGTGGTGGAACTGATGGTTATCATCAGCGTGTAGCATTCAGCACACGCAAACAGCTGGACAAATGCATAGCTAAACATGGGGAGACCTTTGCAAAGTAAGAAGGAACATCCCTCTGGGAGACTTTGGATTGAATTAATGTTGAAGCTAGGCCAGTGGTAAGTGAATTTACAACAGTGGTCTGTAAAATTAAAGGAACTGTTTCCCAGCTCTCCTGTTCTATAGATGCTGATTAATCATTTCATTCATCTGTCATCTTGAAGGCTCCCACCATGTTTTGCAAATACTGAAAATGCTGGTGTAGAGAATTTTTTTCACTTTTCACTTGTAATTATTTTGTCTCCTCTCCTTCTCTGAACAGCTTTCCCCTAGATGACATTTTTCCAGCTTTCTTTCATCTCGCTTAATCGTGTACTGATTCAGAGGAGTCAGAAAGACTGGAGATACAAAACTTTCTAGTACAGTAGAATGTCTCTTTCTGTACTGGTTTTCCACACCTGGTCAGTTATATTTGTGGCAAAAGATTGTTCATGTGTCAGACCAGACATCTCTCTTAAGATACATAGAGGAGAGACAATAAGTAGCTTTTTCTCTAGATCAATCTCACCGCTTTTGGCAGGAGTCAAATTTCTCTCGGGGTGATTAATGTTCCTTGAGAAATTATTTGCCATTTCCCTTGAAACATGTCCCAAGATTGCTCCAAGGATTGAAATCTTCCATCTGCTACTGTGCTTCTTTGCAATTAGGCTTTTCTACAGCTGGTGACTGGGAAAGTAAGTCACTGTATTTGGCCAGATGTGATCCTCTGCAGTCATACATACACAACACTCACAAATTCTGCTTTTTGTTTTTCTTTTAATGCCCCATAACCTGTCATCTGTCATTTACTTTTACCTCTCAATTAAGTATTGTATCATCTGTATTTATCCTTCCTCTGACTCTTCTATCCTTGTTGACTGTCTTTCCTTCTTTCATGTACGGATATTTTCAGCTGTGTTCCCACCTCTTTATCCAAGCCTTCCTGCTTCTCCCACCATCATAGATTCCTTGCACAGACCCTGGCCATCTGTTCCTCACCCTTTGCATCCTTGTCCTATGTTTGTTTTTTTTGGTTTTCAATATCTTGCCTCCTGCTATTGCTTTTCTTATCCTCATCTTTTATTTGTTGTCATGGGAATACCCACTGTGATTTCTAAATAATACACAAAGACCTGTGGTTTTGTAAATTCTTGATTGTGAAGACAGAATTAAAAAAAAAAAGAAAAAAACATAAGAAATTAAAATCTGTGAGAGAAGAAAGCAAAAATCTTGAATAAAATTGTATAAAAACCATCATTGCTTTTAGACAGAGGAAGATCTAATCTTGCATGATATGGCAACCTGGCATCTTATGTAGGTCAGAATCTAAGAAATTTCTGTGGTTCTCAGTGTTTGTCATTACTGTCTCTTTCATGATTAAATGCTGTAGAATATAGAGGACCAAGAAAATAATCAGATGCCATACTGTGAAACATACTTCCAAGTTGGAAATCAGCTTTTATGATTTTATTGCAACTCCCCAAGAGCTCTTCCTGTGCTTCCATCTTGGAGAATGCAGAAATGTTCCCAAAGAACCTCATGAATATGAAAAAAACAGAGAAAGTGACACCTTTATGGCCTCTCTGTTGATATATGGGTCTAGATAAGTTCCTTGGCTTCTCTGCTTCCTCTGTGAGTTTTGTTCCAGAAAAATTACTACTTAGAGATACTGAATGACATGTGCTCTGGTGTTTGTCTTCCCTGGGCTTCATGACCTGCAAACTACACCAAAGTACTTGTCCTCTTCTGAACTATATGTTTCTGTTTAGTATGGCATAATGTGGGGACTAGCACACTTAACATTATATGAATTTTGTGGAAAGCCCAGAGAGTACTGTTTAACTGTACACCAAAATTAACATGTTGGTGTACTTCAAGCCAAATACTGAAACCCACACTGCCTCAGTGGTTACTTGCACTGAAAGCAGTGAGCAAACAGCTGGACACATTTTTTCCCAAATCATATATGCCATACCATTAGTGTAATTGCTATAAAAATTGAAGAAAAACTAAAACATTCTGTTTGAAAGGAGACCTTGTCTGTATGCATACTCACACATGCATGAGCACATAGTTATGCAGAAAGAGTAAGCAATTTTTGAAAACTGGGCGATAAAAGGAACGCCTAAAACCAGTGAGCTCCAGTTGGGGTGGGTCCTTATGTTTATGGACCACCAGTACAGAGTTTATTGTTATCGCTGATGTCTAAGACTTGGCAGTAAGCTCTGCCTGATATTTATCATGCATTTATGTTTAATGTGTATTTCTGAAAATATGGACTGAACGTGAGTTTAAATAGAAATTGAGAAGTTTTTGTAGCTCCAAAACAGCTCTGTTTGCATTATATAAATGTGGTCTTGGTGTTTCAGCTGCACAAGAATATAAATGATGTGGTTAAATTATCAAGGCTAGGGATTGCAAGAAACGTCTAGGAATGCTTTTCCATTTGGTGAGATCCTCAGTGAGACAGGGGATGTAGAAGTGGAGGCTTCATGTGAGGGTTTTGGGGGGAAGACAGAATGAAAGCTGGGCTCTGACAGCCAGCCTCTTTGTCTTCACAATTAGTCTGATACACTAGTTTTCTAACCAACTGTTGCTTAAGAAAATCTTAAAGCTATACCAAAGAGTGAGTACTTAGAAAGCATACTATTGTTTGTTCTTTTTATTTTTTGTTTTTGTGTTGATTTCAAATGCAGTAATTTGTTTCCAGGCTATATTTTATTAGATTTTTTTTTTTTTTTTGCATTCTGATCCATCTCATTTAGTATTTCAAGGTGCTTTGGCTCATGAGTATTCTGTCCCTGAGGGACAAGTCATACATCCTGCTAAGCCTTGAGGGTTTCCAAAGATTCTCTGGAAAACTTCCAACTAAACTGGAAGGACCTGGTTCCAGATGGGTGGCAGGTTAATGGGGAGAGATCCCTCTTGATGATTGATTCCTCCTTGAGTAACAGGAAAATGCAGGGAGTATTCACACCAGCCCTGTGAGATGTGATTTCTGTGACATTCCTCTGCCTTGGGCCTGAAGGGAACTCTGAAGTCTAGCAGTGTGAGTGCAGCACAGGAGAAGGGGGCCATGGCTTTACTTGCCATTGAGCTATAGAGGCTTCTCTTTGCGTAGAGATGCCAGATTATGGTATGAAATAGTATTTTGGTTCCATGCTGAACATGCAGTACATAACAAGATTGTGTGCCACGGGAGTGAAAATTTCTTAGACTTTAAGTTGCTTCCTGTAATTCTTTTCTGTGGTCCAGAGCCTCAGACTTATAATTGGGTGCTTTTGTGTTTATTTTATATTTATTTTTATTACACAAGTTATAACTACATAAAAATGTATATGCTTAAGTATATATCCACCTGTTTGTTTACATATATTTCTATGTATACACATAGGTATGTTTAATAAATGTTATAGAAATAGGTTGATTTTGGTTTTTTGTTTCCTTTATCAGTTTGCTGAAAGCAGTCAGAAGAAAGAGGCTTTACAGAAAAGCATTGAGAAATCAAAAATTGGACGTGAAGATACTGTAAGTTGCTTTGGGGGGAGGCATTCCTACCAGGAAATAGGGCTCCAAGTATGCATTTATTAGAAATACTAATAGAGCCGTTGGAAATCCATTAAGAATTCTAAATACTGGAGATGAGAAAGGGACAGAAAAAAAATAGATATTAGATTATTCCTCAATTGGTTGTGCACTAACGAGAAAATTATTGAGAACTGGCTGCTTCATGGCTGAGAAACTGTGTGACTGCCTGAAATCTGGTAATCTTCCAGGCTTTTTCAGATTTAAAGATATCTTAAAATTTGAGCTACCCAGAGGTGTGTACCAAAAGTGGCAATGGTTGCTGAACTGCCCAATCTAGTAACTTCAAGCTTAGGTGTTGGGGGTCTTAGTTTTTTTGATCTTATTTATAATCTAGATTTTTACTATTCTGAGCAGCCATGTAGAGTAGACTTGGTGTTCTTTGTATACTGAAGCTGTTAACACTGCAAAATAATGTTTAGGCTTCATATTTACTATACATATGAAGTAGCATATTAGAGATACTTCATTTGGTGTTCCAAGTTGCTGATTTGGTTTGCAATGCTCAGTCTAAAGTGGTTTAAAATTCCAATAAATAAATGTATAAACGGGAACAGCCAGAAGCTTTCAGGTGGAACTGAATTTTGTAGGAAAGTGCCAAACCTTAGTATCCAAAATGTTTTATAGAAACACTCTGGGTTTGACTGTAATCAGGGAATCACGGGCAGGTTTCTCACACAGTTGTGCCTGTCAGGTTTCCAAATGGACTGTTTGAGACTTGGACTTCTCCACAGTGTGGCCTGCCCTACTCACAAAACACTATTGGTCCTGGGAATTCTGTTCTGGCTGATATGCTTCTAAAATGTTGGTTCCAGATTATATATCAGGAAGAAGTCTGGAGAAATTTAGATCACGATAGAGGTTTCTGAGCAGCTGACCTCCATACCCCAGCATCTAGAATTTTTCAGTTTCCAATCTGCATTTTCAGAATGTGCTGGATCCAGAATGTTTGCAAAAGTACTGCAAAGATGGAAGTTTAAAACAAACAAACAACAAAAACCCAAACCACCTCAGACTGCTGGGCTGCTGTGAGAATTGCCATTGGCTAAAAAGCTGATGGTTCACAAACTCATGCTATCTGGCTTTTTTAGGCTACCCAGTGCCCTAACTTGAGTTCTCTGGATATCAGCCAGTTACAACGTTTGGCTGTAACTACAGACTGAATTACAAGTATGTGCTGAGTTGGCTATGGGAGAGCTCATGTTGAGTCAGTGTCTGCAGATTCTTATTGATCAATAGAATATTTGAGGTCAATACTGTACACTCTTCCAGAAAAGACTACCATGTCATAAATAATCTGAATTTGGTTTTGAGACAACTGATCTTAAATAATATGGAAAAAAGATGAAAAATAAATTCAGAGGTTGTTCATACATAGCATCCCAATATGTACTTTGAATCCCCAGGTGGAACGTGCAGCTCTAATAGAAGAACTTGCTGCCCTTCAGCAGAAAAAAGAGCAGCTAAAGGCAGAAATAGACAAATACAGAGAATGCGATCCAGACGTAGTTGAAGAAATGCGTAAGTTGTGTATTGTTTAAAGTGAACTTTTGCACAAAAAGGTCTTCTGCTCTTTAGCTTAAAATCTGACATGCAGAGATAAGCCAAAGAATAGCTGCTTTTTCTTTTAAAGCTCTAAGCAATACAATGCAGGTATACAGACCATTTCTTTTCATGTTCTGTTGCATTATATAAGTGGCTTTTTATTGGTATTTACTCTGCCAGCAACTGAGCAGTTAACAAACAATCCTAAAACTTAAATACTCTGATGCATTAGAATTACCATCAGGACCATTTGTTTTAGGATCATAATAATTCTATCACTTCCAAGTACGCTGAACCCTCAAATGCAGGAAGAGGAGTCTTCGGCTCCCATTTACCTTCAATTCCATGCTGGCAAAACAGGGGTCTTTCTACTTACTTTGTCTATTTAGAACATATGCATTTCATTAGAGACACGTAATTTTCACTTGTAAGTATGGTATTACACTGTTCACTTACTGTTTGTACTGTCTCTGCCCTGCTCAGTTTTAGTTGGAATTTCTAATTATAATGGAATAAGAGGAATGATGAATTACTTTAATACTTAGTACAGAACAGGGCACTGAAATGTACTAATATTCTGATTCTTAGCATGAAAAATGAAAAGCATGCATGAAATTTATTGAATTTTCTCTACTTCAACTTTCATGTTTTATTTATGAGGCTCTTACGTTGCTACCCAAACACCACTGCATATTCATTTGCTGTAATGAATGCCAAAATGCCATTACAGGCACAGACCTTTTTCTGAGAAGATATCTGACTGAATCTTTCTCTTTCCTTATTCTTCTAACAAAGTACACAGCTTTAGAAATGTGCTGAGAGAAAGCCAGAAACATAAACAGAGTTGGCAGCACACCCCAAAATCAGACAGATATTATTTATTTTGAGGCACTGTGACATTTTTTTGTCAGCTGCGTTATCTTTCCCCAAGGAGGTAATGGTATGCCAGGGAATAAGCAAACTTGAGACCTGAGGTTAGTTGCTGTGCTGTAAATCCCTCACTGTGTGCTCTCCTGAGGACAAGTAACAGGCACTTTCCAGCTGATTCCAGCTGTAAAAATGAATGAGGTTAGGCAGATACCGACAGCAGAGGGATTCATACTGCCAGGTATTTTAACTGCTGAGATACCCTTACAGTAAGTGTTGCACTGAATGTTTTGAGGAGCCTCTCTTTTGAAGCATTCACAGTGAGCATGTTCATAAACACTAGGCACAAGGGGGCAAATCACAGCTTGAATGCTAGGGCAAACTGCGTTAGCTGGCAACACAGGAACTAATATCCTGAAAAGAGGGAAGGGGAAAGAAATGTAATTGTCAGTTACTTCAGTCATGCCCTCTCTTTTTTTTGTTGTTGTTAAAGTGTGTGAAAGCTCCGCGTGACCTTCTGCGGTGGAGGGACGAGAATGTAAGGGGATTGGTGAGGTTAGTCTTGCTGGGCTACCTGTAGGATTCCCAGGGGAATATGCGATGGTGTTTTGAAAATAATTTGTCCCTGAACTTCAATTAAAAAGTTTCTACTTCATTATATAGTTCATCACTCATTGCTGCACTGGCAGTGCACATTGTCACTGGCAATGTATAAATGAATAAATAAATGGCAGTGTCAATTCTGGGGACTTAATGCCTTTGCCAAAGCTGAATGGAATTTTACAGGCTTTAAGTGGGGGTAAGGAAAAAAAGGTTCAGGAGGCATTTATCTCATTCCAGAGTGTAGGGAAGTGCAAAGGCAAAACAAAATGCAGGAAGTTACAGTTTTTAGTGTAAGAAGGCAATGAAGACTCTCAGGCAATGGAAGGTGTTCAGCTAGACATGAAAGTTACTGCCACTGTTTCACACAATAACCTTGTAATCAAAGTTACTGGTTGTGCTAGTTTTGGTGGAGAGCAATTTTCTGCATAGTAGCTGGTATGGGGCTGTGTGTTGGATTTGTGCTGAGGACAGTGTTGATAATGCAGACATTTTTGTTATTGGTGAGCAGTGCTTGCACAGCACCAAGGCATCTTCTGCTCCTCTCACCGCCCCACCAGCGAGTAGGCTGGGGGTGCACAAGAAGTTGGGAGGGGACACAGGGGGGACAGCTGACCCCAACTGACCAAAGGGACGTCCCATACCATGTGATGTCACACTCAGCATATAGAGCTGGGGGAAGAAGGAAGGGAGGGGACATTTGCAGGGATGGTGTTTTGTCTTCCCTTGGCACCCTGCAGTCCTGCGGATGGCTGGACACCTGCTTGCCCATGGGAAGCAGTGAAGGAATTCCTTGTTCTGCTTTGCTTGCGTGTGCGGCTTTTCCTTTACCTATTAAGCTGTTCTTATCTCAACCCACGAGGTTTCTCACTTTTGCCTTTCCAATTCTCTCCCCCATCATACTGGAGAGGAGTGAGCAAGTGGCTCTGTGGGGCTTAGTAACAAGCTGGGGTTAAACTGACACTGGTTCACAGATTTTAAAGCATTTTCAAGCTGCACAAGTGATACGATTTTCTGCTGGCTCTGCAATTTAGATAACAAAATCCTTGTGATTATTTTCAGTTAGATCAACCTAAACCTGCTAACTCTAAATTACCTTCTTTTAATTTGGAGTCAGAAATCAGATGGCTGTTGTGTTATATAATTGCACTCTTTAAGAGTTGGACTGTTCAATATAATGTTTTGTAATGGGTAGTTGTCACTTTCTACATTTGAGTTTTCCCTCTTCTTCCTTAATGACTTCAACGTGGAAGGAAGACTTTCTATGGTCAGTATAAAATTTCAGTCTATTAATTTCCCATCCCGTATCGTAGAGCTGTCTTGATTTTTTTCATGTGGTATTTTGGGGATGTATCAAATTGTCATCTGATTTCAAATGGCCTTCAAATTTCGTGAATGCTTTGCTATGTCTTTTTAATAGCTCTTTCCCTCAAAGAACTGTTGCAGTAACAAACCTACTGTACAGCAGTGAGTCTCTTTAAAATGCACACACACTAATTCCAGGGTCAAAATGAAGTTTGGATGATTCATAGCAAATATCTGAAGACTCAGCTAAAAGCTGAACATCTGTCTTGCTTCCTGAGTCTTGTGGTGGGAAAGTCATGTTTGACCATGTAACTAAATATGCTATAATGCATATTCACAAGGGGACAAATCAGAATACTAAAATACTAACTCTGGTTTTTTCTGACTTCACTGCTTCTCCTTTTAATATTAATAACAAATGTTTTGCTATATGTTTTGACTTAATTTCCTTGGCTTTTGTATTAGAGAGCTGAAGTATAAACTCTAATGCTTTCCCAAGTTTATAGCATTTGAATGCAGTATTTGTGTGTAAAAATTAACTACAGCAGAATAAACAAGATTTAGGGACTGACCACTAGAGGAAGCTACATAATAGTCTGGTCTTGTGGCTGTATTTCAGTGATTCCATTTTACGGATGGGATATAGTAAAAATGTGTCTAGAATTGCAAAATATATGGATTTCTTCTAACGACCACTGCAGTTCAGTGACTGAAGCTTGCCTTTGCCACTTGGAAATGTTGTTTAAGCCATCCTGTCTGAGTTAGGATTGAGTAATAAATTCTTCCTCAACACTGAAGGCAGTAAAACTGACAACAGTCCTCAGAAGTAAAAAAAAAAATAAAAATAAAATTACTGTTAGCTTATACCTCTCTGTTAAAGTTCTAATCCTGCTTCAGATGACACGGAACAGAGACCTTGTTTCTCAGCTTTGAGGCAGATTTTTGTAGGCTGGAGGGTATTCTCATGGGGAAGCAGTCATCGTAAAGAAGAGATTCTCTCTTCCTCCAGGAGAAAGGCTTATAAGACATAACGTGTATGTGTGCAAAATTGGTTGGATACATGTGATGCTGCTAGATTCCCTGGAGATTATGATAGAGGACAAAGGCATGGAGAATGCAAGCTTTTCATAGTGCATAATTTATCCAGATTTTCCTAAGACCAACAAAAAAAGCTCCATGTAACATCAAAATTAACCTGCTGCATAAACTTTATTCTTTCTGCCAACCAGAGAGAGATGTTAAGGAGCTAATAAAATTTTTCTGGCAATTAATTTTATAAAATGGTTTATCTGGCAGCCCAAGTGTGTAAATGATACAGATTTTGCTCCGAGTTGTTGGCCAACTTGTAACTGGAAACAGTGAAACATTTTCAGTGTTCACTGTAAAGTAAACATTTATAGAATGTCAAACTTATTGTTCTTCCACTGTAATTAAAGGAATGTTGCTTTATACTACTATATTAAACATTGTTGGGTCTTAGCTACTTTTTTCCTGGTAGCCATGCTTTGGTTACTTTGTGCCTTTGCACAGAACAGTGATCTCAGTAGCAGTTACATACTGACTGAAGTAAGTGTCTTCTGGGTGGTATGATTGCTAATACTTAGGGGCTGGTCTTAGATGTTGCCTGTCAGCATTCCTGTTTTATTTAGCATGTTTTTAGAGTGTCTCAGGTTTTTTCCCCCTTAAAACAGTGATCTGAATGTGTCTAGACATTAAGTCTATTCTCAGAAATTAGCAAACTGCCAGATACAACACATGTAATGTAGCAATTTTGGTGTCAACCGTTTTACTTCTGCTCTCTGTTTATTTTAACCCTGTAGCAAGAGGCATAAGTGGTTCAAATGGACAGGATGTCAAACCACAAATATCCAGATAGTTATCCTTTTGGATCTCTGAAAGTGTGATCTCAGAAGCATCACTACCAGTCCAGTTCAGGGTTAGATTGTTTTCTAAAACTAATATTTACATGGCTATATGAGAATAAATTTTGGGAAAATATCCAGACTTTACTGAACACCATGAAAACATCATGTTACATGTAGTATGTACTTGAAAGTGCCATTTTTCATTGTAGATGCTTCAAAAATTTCTAATTCTGACATGTCTAAACTCTGAAAATTGCAGTGTGACAAGCTGATGTGAAGAATTATATTGGGGTATACAGACCGCATAAGAAAATATTTCTGGGTTTACCAGTTTCTTCAGCCATCTTAATATCTAGAGTCTGAGTGCTGAAAAAAATAATGTTGATTTAGCTTTTGGATTTTGTGGGGAGCATAGTTTGGGTTTTGGGTTCTTTTTGGGTTTTGATTATTTTTTTTTTTTGGTGATACACTGAGCTATTACGTTGTAACTGTTAGGGTCAAAACAATTTGAAAATGTGTTATACAGATGTATTGAATGTTGCAAAAACTTAGTATTAAACGCTAGATTCTTTTGGGGTTTTCTTACTAATACTGGGAGTAGTCCCTGTTCCTAAAGTGGGAACAGTTGTGAAGAAATAAAATGAAGATTATACTGGCTAATGGAGAGGCTTTAAAATTAATTGCATCAGTTTTATTCAAAAATCATCAAAACGCTGTTAGTCTACAAAATGGTTTAATGAGGTTTCTTTTTATATTTTGTGGCAAAGACCATTGTTCAGAAAACATATCAGAAAGGTTATTTAAACTAACGAGCCTTGTCAGGGCTTTCAGTTAATGAACTATCAAATAGCTATTTTCATAAGTGTAATGACTCACTTGAAAAATCGAATGTTTACAAATAATTTTAAGCCCAATTTTAGGCACCACCAAGATCAGTAGGGTACAGATCAAGCCTATAGAGAGAGTGCTTTTAATCACCTCTAGATCCAATATATTCAATTTGCAATTAAGAGGATGTTTTCTAGCTACTGACCATGAAAGAATGCACCAGGCATCTGAGATACAAGCTGTGCTTTTTATGGTTTGTGCATCAATGCCATTAACAAGGAGTCTGCAATTAGAAATTAGTCATTCTGTTGAAGTTAGACTAGTCAACACCCACACTCATATTAGCCTTAGAGGGTTAAACTAAGCTTTATTTGGAGTGAACCAGACACTTGCTTACATAGAAAAACCATAGATTTAAAAGCAGACATCCCTTTTTTTACTTAGTTTCATCTTTCAGAGAACTGTATATTTAATGCATTGATCTCCTGAAGATCTGGATGAGGACATGACAGGAAATGGTCCGTGTATCTTCATGTACATAACTTGTGGGCTATCTGCTACTAAGAGAAACTAAACCACAAAGCCCACCCCCTACCCCCTTTTTTTTTCCGTTTTTCCTTCTTCATCGTGGAGTATCAGAATGTATATAGATGTGCACCAGTAATGAAAGAACAAATTTGCAAATTGCTTCCCATTCTCCCTATACTGTTCTTAAATGAACAGTCATTTGGTTGGAAGGTTGGGAGATTAAATTAACTGTTCAAAAGACAAAGCAAAATGCTTTGCCAAAACTAAACATAACATTATTCCTAATTCTTTAAAAAAATTATAAAATTAGTTCTATATAATCATAATTACATATAGTAACAGTAAACATAATTTTTAACTGTTCAGTAAAATTGTACAAGGTACTAATGAGTGGAATTCAAATGTATGTTGGTGGTCTTTCTACTGAGCATACTCAGAGATTGCAGAGACGACTTGCTGAGAAGAATCTGGATGTGATTACTGGTGACCATAATGTGGTAGTTTTAAGGACCTTCCCTGACAAAAGTAGGTTGAAGAGTTCTCACCTTGGCCCTTCATTCCTGTGCTGCAGTTCACTGTGATAACAGCAAGTCAGAGTTGTCAGATCAAGATAGGAACTGATAGTATTTATACCCTTGTTTTGTGGTGGACTCTTCTCAGGTCTTTGAAATCTCTTTCCACTAAACAGTCTGTCTGATGAAGTCTTTTATCACCTTCTTCAGAAGGCTTTCATACATGTGATAATTTGTCATGCATCTCCTAGGATTGCCTGTGTTGTGGTAGTTGCCCTAAAGAGCAACTGGGGATCGATCCTCTGACCAACTAGGAGAGGTTCAGGTGACATGTTTTCAGAGGACATTGTCCTGAACTCTGCAATGAGTTAAACTGTGTAGAAAATGGATTTGGAAAAACTGAATGAGGGAGGAACAGAAGTAGGTAAACAGATGAGCAGCTTCTGACACTTAGAAAGAAGGGAGAATATAACAGCCGCAAAGAATAATGAGTGAAGGACCACCAGGACAGACTGCTGCAGCTTAGGGTGCATCAACATTTCAAAGGCACAAAACTTAAAGTGAAATGTGGAGCTTTTGACCGTAGCTGGGAAGTTGAAGTTCAGAACAGTCATTTAGCTTTCAGCAAAAGGCCCTAATTCTCTGTGTTTCAGAGAATTTTTCTCTGTGTTTGACCTCAAGTTTGGACTCCAGCTAAGAGGTTACTCTGCAATGAAAAACTGTCCTAAATGTTTAGACACATGATTCTAGCAAGATTATTCTTCTTGGAGACCTTCAACTCACACCAACTTGGCTAAAATGCAGCTTCATTTTAAAGTGCTTAAGAAAAAAAAATAAATTAACATTGTCTTTTGTCCAGTGGGATTTTATTTGAACACTCAGAAAAGAGGCAGTTGGAAGATCAAATCTTTAGCTAACATATGTAACACCCTGCTTAAATAAACTGGCTACTCTGGGAAGTTAGGCAGACAGGTGAAATATGTGGGAATAATTTTATTGTCTGAGCCAATCTCTTGTCTGAGTAAATCTTTATGGCAAAAGTTGTTGAACTGCTTAGGGGAATGGTAGACATTTGATAAACTTTGTGATGTGGAAAATGACTATTTGTGACTACATTGATGATACTCCTTCATTTAGAAATGAATAGGCAGCAATCCATTTGGCCATGTTTTAAAGCCACGAAGAGAGCATCAAATGGGAGTAATCTACAGATCACTTATGTAAGAAACAAAAAGGCTTTTATGGAGTGATGATTTTGCTCCCGGTGTTAGACCTGCTAGGTTAGTTGTGTACGGTACCATTCGTTCAGACCATTTTGATAAACCTATGGTGATGTTCAAGGGTGTTGTTTTTAAAAAAATACTGACATATCTTTTTGTGACTTTTATATGCAAAATGAGGTCAAGAAAGGGATTGTGGATTTTTCATTTGCTATCTTCAGTGCTAAGTTGCAGGACTGACAAATGTAGTCTTGCCTGGCCTTGTTTAAAAAAGTGTGTTGCCAATCTCATATGTTAGGAAATCTCCCATGTGTTATGGGAAGGTTGAATGTGTTTTCATTATGGGTTTACCTAGACTAGTACTGTATATTATCAGTGTTTATTCCTAATACAGATACCTTGCTCTGTGTTATTTAACTGCAGACATTTTGCAGGGCAGGTTGTGTGAGTACAAGACTAATCTTGGCACTGGTAGTGTACTTGAGTGTATTTCCAATGTTTTTTCTCACCTCCTTGCTTTAATGTCTTATGAATTAGTTTCACTGGAAAGAATGGGATATCAGAAAAAAAATCTGAAACAGAGAAACAATTTGGAAACACCTAGAAGACACAGAGGTTTTGTCTTTGCAACTGCAAGAGACCTTTGTAGCTTGGGAGTTTATCTTTGGTGCTTTGACTCAGTTTTGCATGATGCTCTGCTAAGGAAACGAGGGAAAAAGAATCTTGGTGAAACTGCAGTAGTGTGAATCTCAAACCACTTTATAATTGTACTCAAGGTGTATTCATTAGTAATTCAGTATCAGAAAGGGAGGTAGAGTCAGGTAGGTTCTAACAGAGTCTGTCACATCTGTGCATCTGCTCAGTATTTGTATTAATGAGCTGGATAATAGAATAGAAGATAAGCTGCTGTTACATTTGCAGATTACAAAACTAAGATAGGCTGCATAGACAAAGAACAAGGTGAGATTTCAAAATGAGCATGACAAAGTGCAAAGATAGTCTAAAAAAACCACTGAATAAAATCCAGTAGTGGCAAGCACAAGGATATGTACGCATTCAAGGATATTGTGTTATGTAAAGAGGGAGGTAGTAGTTTACAAGTTGAATATAAGACATTCTTGTTGAGAAAAACGAAATCACTATACTAAGATACAGAAAGAGAAGTATAGCCAGCAATGAGATGTGTGAAATAATCTTTCTACTCAAGTTGGCATTAGTGAGCCTTCAGCTGTGTCACTGTTGGATATCTTACAGGAAAGGTATATAACTAACTAGGGAGAATTCAGAGTAGAACAAAAAGACCAGACATTGAGTAACCACCTTCTAGAAATGAGAAAAAAAATTACAAAAGTAGGGCTTAAAAGAAGATTACTCCTGGTGGGTTTCACTTATATATGTCTCCCTCCAAAAAGGAAAGGAGTAGACTATTGCTCATGGAGAACTCAGCAGTGTGTAATAGCCTTAAATTGCAGGGGGAAAAAAAAGGTTAGATGAAAAACTATTCTAATGATGACAATAATCAAACACAGAACTAGATTGCTTGGGAGGGTTGTAAAAGCTCTAACACTTGACACCTTGAAAACATGCTGTAAACACCTCAGAAATGGCCTAGGTATAGTTGGACATGCATTGAGTCATGTGTACAGAGAGCAGAGGACCTCCTGTGATGCCTTCTAGACACTTTGCTGCAACTTCTGTGGCACAGGAGGTGTGCAACAGAGTGACATCCTGAATGGGACAAAAACCAGAATGCTCTGGGATGGGCCTCCTTGCGAAATGCAGTTCAGCAGCAGTTTGCTGTGGGTATGGAGTACAGAGCTTTTACTAGTAAATGAAGTGGGGATGGAGTTGTTGTCCACTGAAAGAAAAACAAAGTGTTAGGGAGCCCTGAATCAGTAAGCTGCTGTGTTTGGTGCCCTTTTATAAGCACATAGCTTCCCTCTGTTCTTCGGATAAGAAAAGATGCATTTTAGTTATGCAACTAAGATTTCAGTGGGGACTTTCAGGTAGAGTACTTGAAAGGTAAATGGTCTTTTTCTGTGGCTACATGAATGCAGTAAACTTAAGTGCAAGAGCATGTATTTTGCAGAGAGGAATCTTTTTGTAACAATTCTGACAAATTCTGTTGGACATTTTTCGAAGAGACATTATGTATATACTGATGACATTTGACAGTGTGACCTTTTCATATGGGACAGAAGGAGCTTTTGCTGATGGGACTTGCCACTTTTTTCAAACACACTAACAAAGATCACAGACCCTTTAAAAGCATATTCCCAGAGATGTGGATCAGCTTAGTAGTAGTTTTACTATGCACTGCTATGTTTCACCATATAGACAAGATTGGCGCTGTGTTATGTATTTGCTCAGGTTTATTTTCAAGCATATATATACACAGAGAGAGAGAGAGAGCTGTTGCAACAGAAATGCTAATTTAATTCATTCATTTGTCAACATTTCTTGAGTATTTTTCTATCACAAATGGCTTATATTATGTTCTGTGTTTTCCAAGATACTCATAGCTAGGAATCAAAATCGTCAACGCTTTTTCTTGTAGTTTGAAACTTTATTCAGAATCTAAATGCAAAGATAATTTCATTATTTAGTAATATGGCAGTATAGATAGTTATGAATTTATGATACTATTTAAATGAGAAATCATATCTATGCATTAACTTGAATTTAGTCATGAATTCTGAAGTATTATGACTTGATTAATATCATGGGGATAAGTGTTATGTGGGACACTGGAGTATGGGGGAAGAATGATGTGTTATTTTGGATTCGAAGGAGTTGACAGAATTCTGATGTGCTATCACTCTTCTACACAAGAGCTCTTTATTCTGCTTCTAAGAGGAAACACCTCTTTGGGAAGCATGGGGGAAGCTAAAGATTCCATATAGTGTAAAGGTTTCTCTGCCTAATACTTGGTTACAAAACCTTCTAAAGCTGTTCTTGCTGTGTTGTGAGTTACCTTGTTGACAGTGTTGTAGACTTAGTCCCAAGGATACTCAAATATGGACTTCAATGAAGCTACTTGATTGCATCACCACCATGAGTAGCCTCTCGATCAGGATCTCTGGTGTCAGTTTGTGGATGGACATGCCAGTAGGAGTTACTAGGCAGTTAACTTTTGAACTGTCTGTGGGTGACAGGTGTCTAATTTTTATATTCACCTTCTACCCTGGCCTTTACAAGTAGGCTCTTTATTTGCATGACATGTTTTCATTAGTGGGAAAGACATTGGAAATGCGCATCACTGGATATTATAATGATGCTTCTCCAAGAGAGGTAGGGAAACGCAGATCTGTCACAGTGTGATGATAGCAAGGTAAAGAAGGTTTCTGGAAAGTGAGGGCAGCCTGTGAACATGAGAATGGATAACTCTGCAGAAGGCAATGGAAAATCAGAGTCACTGGAGATTCAAGTTCACATACTTTTCTTGTGGTAGTTGCCATTTTTCATATTTAAATTCAGTCTAAGTGGATGCAGAATTATTACTGGAATTCAAATCCACTTAATGCAATTAATTTACCCTGACCAGTTTCATGAGAAAGATTGGGAATCTTTGGGCTAATAATCCTCACTGGCCCCTGAGAACAGTTGCAGCTGTTCTCTGCATTTCATGCAGAAGAATTCCGATTCACACTGTAAAATTACTCCCTCACACACATGCTGAAGACTGCAGTTGTATTTTGCATGTATCTGCTAACAATCCCACCTGTTGATGGGTGACTGGCTCCTTGAAAAGGTGCTAGTTCCTTCCACAGTCATGTGTCTTTTAAGTGAGGAAATCCATACAATTTTCTTGTGGCATTAGTTGTGATAGGTCAAAACTGGCACCAAACTCTGCTAGTTTTATAAATATAAGTAGCTTTTGTTATTCTGTAGAAATAGAGGTTCCTGGACCTGAAAATTCTGTTTACATGTAAAAACATTACTTACAATAATAAAAGTTATCCTGAAAATGCCAGAGTAGAAGCTAGGAGAGGAAAGAAAGCTACAGCTCTTTCTTCATTTCCATGTCTATAGGTGGTTCTGGCTGTTGATGTGGTTTTAGTGTAGCTGTTGGAGCTGGAATATGTTACCTTTACAGTCTGAATTTGAATACTATTCAGTGACTGCATCCTTAGTATTCCTTCAATGATACATGCAGGACTTAAAAAAGCTTTTGGAAAGAACCTGAAAATAGGTTTGGAAAATGTTTGTGAAGAGATGGTGGTAGTTGTTGCTATCACAATTGTTTTTCACCCATGGAAGTGTCCGAAGTCTGATAGAAAGACTGACTTGGTCTCCTGGGGCATATGTATTGTGTTGATGAGGCACGTAATGGTCTTCCCCTTCTGTGGAAATATTTAAGGCTTTAACATTTTTTGCCCGTTCTATTTTGGAATGCAGATAGGACCATTAATTACCACAACCACCCCTTCCAAGAAAAAAGTGAGTGAATCTGGGGAAACGAGGAAAGAAAAGAGGAAATAGGGGGCTGTAGTTCTGCACTATGCTGAAAATGACTGCAGGGCTTTCTGAGTCAGATCAGAAACATCGTGGCCTGATCGTGCTAAGATTTAAGCTAATGTATATTGCCAGTTCAGATTTGTTCAGAAATGTTGCTGTGTTAACGTTTTGTGCTGCTGGCCTTTGCTCCCGACCAGGTGCTGTCCATTTGCTTTAGAAGGCTTCTTTGTGCCCCTCCTGCAGCTGTTTGCATGCCCTTTTGTCAGCTGTCTCCTGGTCTGCTCCTGAATCCCTAGTAGAATGTCACTTGCCTGCATTGAAAAGCGTGTTTCCAACTCTCCCTCACTTTTCTTTTTAGACGTTCGCTGCCGTTGGGTCTTCCTTTCCCTACCTTTGCTTTCCTGTAAGGGAATACAGAGGATTGTCTCTGTGATAAGGACAACCACAGATGCTTCAGACAATGGTTAATTTCCCAGCATCTGGACTTTTTCAATTCCCTGCAGTTCTCCAAAGATAGCTGGGGTTGAGGGAAGAAGAGACTTCCATGAGGACTGGTCAAAACTAACTCTTTGACCTGTAGCCTTTCACTGTTTCCCAGGTGTGTTACACCTATAACAGACTAGTGTTGCCAGCCATGCTGCTCTTGGGCCCTGCGTTGCTGTACACACAGTGGTTGCTTTTGTTCAGTTCAGGAGAGAAAATGCAAGCTTCCATTTTCTTGATTAGAAAATGCCAAGTGTGCCTGAAACTTGTCAGTGGACGACACAGGTGTGTGCCTCAGCCAAGTGAATTACTTGTATCATGCAGGCATGGGAGCAGAAAGTCTATTGTTGCATTGTCGTACAAATTAGGGGAATAAATATGTAATGTCCAGAACAAATGGATTATTCTGTTGCTTCCAGACAGCAGCTGTATATATTGTAAGCCCATGTGCAGATGTATAGATATAGAGTGTAACTAGGACCTAGTAGTGGTAATGAGAACATCTGGAAGCATCTGGAACATATGTTGCCTCCTGTATTGCTCACCTCTTCTGCACATTTGGGCCTTTCGTTGTCTTGCGCAGATTTTGTACAGTAGCACTGGCAGCACAGCTGCCAAAAATCCAGTTCTGATAGAGCAGCTGTGATCAGTGGGAGAATCAGCAGAACTCCAGCCAAGCTTGGAACCCAATGGTTGCGGTGGTGTTGGCAACTAGCCAGCTGTCCTCAGTGCTGTCTCTTACATTCTCCTTTTTATAGTTCACATAGTTTGTGTCCTGATACTCCTTTGGTGTATACATTTCTAGGTTCCCATGCTATGGTCTTCTTTAGGTCTTAAACTTTCTTTCTCAGTGCAATCTAAAAACCAGGATGCCAATGGCTGTATGATCCTGCAGAACTAGACAACAGTCAGTCAGAAGTAGCATGACTTTGAGTTACATCAGTACATAAAGTAGGTATGTCTGGGAGATATCTATATTACTACTCCTCCTTCCCTTCACCCTCCATGAACATTCATATAACAGATGACGTGACCAATGAAAGTTCCACCAAGCAACTATGAAATGTTTCAAGAAAGTAGTCAAGGTGCAGATTCCTTCATTTCTTTCAGTTCTTGTGATGGTGTTGGGGACCTCTGGAAGATGCTGGCAATGATGCAGATGTAGCTGGTGTCTTCAGGTGATGCAGATCCATAACTGCCAATACCTCTTTCTCCTTGGTGTTGGATACAGCAGACAGACAAGATCCTGCAGTGGAGTTGTAGGCAAAACTTGAGCCTGATCTCAGACTTTAGTCTTGCCTTCAGATCAGCTAAATGCTCAGCCCATAGCCATGAGGCAACAGCTGAGGTGATGACATAGTAGTTTCTGGAGATGGATGTGGTGTGTTCCTCTCACCCCAAATTAGAAAAAGAAATGTGAGGGGAAATTTTGAGTGAAGGAATTAGTGGTTAAGCAGACTGCAGCACCGTCGTGCAGCAGTGGCAGTGACAGTCTCACTTGATGACAACAGGCAGTGCAAACTGTCTTGTTTGCATGAGCTTGCTCAGGCTGGACATGAGGAACATACAAGTGCCTTGCAGATTGTCAAGCTAGCTGGCATTGCTGTTGATACAATATTCCTGATGGTCAAAGCAACTTTCAGCATGGCAGAATAAATCCATACCTGCATCCCTATGGTGCTATTTTGTACGTGGCCATGTGGGCCAGCCAGTGTAAATGGGAAATCACAAGCAGCAAACATGCCCCGACCTCCTGTGAATGCATTTCCTAGAGATGTCATGTGCCTGAGCCTTGACAAGTGACTTTTATTTCCTCAACTCTGAGCCCCCTGGCAGCAGACTAATGTGGGGGATTTATGTTCCCAGCCTCTGAAGAACTGAGGCAGCCTCTTCTTTGATATTCAGCCAGATTGTTTGAATGTCACCTTCCACATCCTGAAGTTCTGCCTCCACCTGTGATCCTTCCACACTTCTACCATGGCACTTTGCTGCCAGTCTGTGATGGCTCCCAGGTGGTGCATGGAAAGAATGACATGGTTAACATTTTTCTTCATTATATTAGTGTAACTTTTACTCTCGGGAGTTTCTTTTGTTTGGGGTTTTTTTGTTACTTCTCTGTTACTTAAGTCATTGAAGGTGCTGCCCACTGTGGGATTTTCCCATTACAGCTTCCTGTGCTTATTACTGTGATTTCATTTCTAGTCACAACTCAGTTATAGGCAGCCACTGCCATTCTAAGCACCCTTTTGCCTAGCCTATAACTATTGGTCACTCTAGCCTTTTCTTTGACAGAGGTAAATGACATTTTAAAAACGGATGATCCCACGTGTGTGTTTTAACATGCCTAAGCAGTGTTTGAAGGGTGACAATGCACCATGCTGCCACTACTTTTCACTGTACTTTAAGCACAGTGCTGCGTGCTGGAAGCTGCAGAAACTTCGAGCTGCTGTATGATGCAGAAGTTTGAGGTTCAGCTGGTTAGCTGTTTCCAGCAAAGCAGAGGTCTCTGATGAGACCTGGCAGGTACTGTGGACCAGGCTGGCTCACTCGCCATCAGGATGTTGTCACCTTGCAGATCTGGATCCACCATCCTACTTCTACCCCCTTCATTTCAATCTTCATTACTTGGAGTTAAATACAGCTTTCCAGTTTTACTCTAGAGTTTCAGAAAAATGCTGAGTGAAGTATCATAGCTAACACACTTAAAATCTTGACCAGTGAAAGCCCTTACTCTCCCGACTTGCTTTATGTAGCGTTAAGTAAAGTATTATTCAAAATGCCAGTGGCTGCCAGTATGTTGTCAGTGCTGCTAGTCATGGCACTGAACAAGTGGGGGTGGCAGCAAGCAGTCAGCAAAGGAAATCAGGAATATCTCTCTCAAGCTACAAATAATCCCTTTTTTTGCTCATGTATCTTTCTTGCTTTTCTTCATGCTATATCCAAGCTTTCTAATTGCAGGCCACTTCTAGAAACCCCACTGTTTTTGAAATGTTGTTCTACTCTGATTAAAACGTTCTTCAGATCACTTACTGAAGTATTAAGGGTAGAATAATGAGTGCTTAGCTTCCTGGGTGCTGAGGTTCCTGAGTACTAGCAGCTGATTTTTCAACATAATTTAATTTTGCCTGAAGTATAATCTTTATAACAATGGATACCTGATCATATATTCACTTCACAGTACCCCTGGAGACAAATTTCATGCTGACCATTCAAATGAGTATTATCATGCAAGTGCGAACAAGACTGCCTTGGAATAACTAAGTTATGTGTAGGCGTGAGAACCATAATGATTCTGATAAATTCCCACGTTACAAACCAACCTGCTTGATTTGATTCAGTACGTATTTTCATGGGAGGAAGGTGATCTAAGAGGAATTTTTCTTGATCCTGTTTTGCCTCATGGAAACTATATAAAAGCTATTTGTAGTAATGGTAATTTACTATTCTGTATTTAGATCTCGAGCAGCGGTAAGGGAAGGAAAGCAGGCTTCATAACTGGGAGCATTATTTTGTCTTCATTTCACTGGGGGGTTCTCAAAGCCTGGAAGACCTTCCAGAGCTATAGGATAAACTTTTGGATTAATGTGATAGACTGCTACTCTTGTCATTTTCCTTATCTATATAGAGTCATGCGTACCTGTGTGGTGGATTACTTATGTATAGAGAGGATTATAAAATATTTTTCATCTCGGATGCCTCTAGTATCTTTGGGCCATGTATCTAGTTCCAATCTTGGTACAGGCAATTAAGCCCTCAGGCAAACTGAATTAGGATTATTTTATTTTAAAATACACTTCAAAAACTCATAGTTGTTCATACGGTACCTTTTATGTTCCTTTGCTCCTGTTTTTCTTTAACTTAGCTTTGTGCTTGTTGGAACGTTAAAAGTGTAAAACAGAAGGGTTTGGGAGCAGTAGAATAACTTGCTTATATTGTGTGGTTCCCTAAAAATGACATCAATAAAATTTAATCTCTGTGCCTTGAAACTATGGTATGATTTTACTCTGGTGCATGTTTATTTTGGTTCTTGTTCTTTCTTCTCTGTTTCAGGCCAGACAAACAAAGTAGCCAAGGAGGCAGCCAATAGATGGACTGGTGTGTATGCATTTGTATTGCTTGACACAGCTTCAGACTAGAGCAATTTCCATAAAAGGCCTATTCATTGCTAAGAATTTTAAATTTGCTTGTGACTTGATGTAGGATAGTGCTCACTTATAAAAGTATGCAGAAATACATTTTGCTTATAAATTATCATGATTCAAAAAAAGAATACTCAGTTTAGTTACTGAACATAATTCACTTCACACAACAGATTTGTTCTTCTGGTGCTATCTTGCACACTGTGATGAAATCTGCGTCTCATTTTCTTGGTTGCATTAGCATCTCTTAAGATGAGGAAAACATTAATAGAAAGAGACTGGAAATGGTGATGTCCATGTATTCAGAAAGTTTAATTCTTCTTTTTTGAATTTCCATCTATTTCTAAAGAGTAGAATGCTTTGTAGAACCTTATTGCTGGTACCATAACATGGATGCTAATATAAAGTAGGTATTTCTCAAACTAATACATCAGCTTTGACATGCACAAAAAATGCTGCACAGTTTTAAGGAAGGTTAGTGTGATAAAATTTGTATGGACATTTAACTCAATTTTCTGTTGTTGCTTAGCTTTGCTATATTGCTTTATATTTCCATTTTGCAGAGCAAGCAATATGTATGTCCTTTTAAAAAAATTCTTTAGAATACCATTTGTATTTTTTGTTTAGAATTCATCTGCTACTGATGGACTGTGCACTATCATTGGTTATGCCAAGTGCAGCAGGATATCATTGCCAGTCTTTTGACTATTATTTGCACTAGGCTGTTCACTGCGTATGGGGAAATAAAGTTATGTATTTGAAAATAACTTATGGAAGTAATGTTGTCAGAGCTTTCTACTGCTGATGACAGGCTGTTATTCTCAAGGTCTTGAGAGAGTTAAAGGAACCATGCCTGAGCCTGCAGAAGGTACTTTGCTATTTAATTAGACAGTTAGGTTATAGGCTATAGCATATTTTCCTTTTGAAGAGACGGTTTTCAAACCAAATTTCTGATAGTTAAAGGAAAGAAAATATTTCTAAGGTGTGCAGACACAGAACACTTCCTGACTTAAGGAATGCTGCAATTTATGGGTGTTAGGAATGACATAGTGAGTTTCCATTAATACTGCAGTGAAAATGATGACTAAAATAAAGCTACTTGAATGTCTTTTTATTTTTTTTGTAAACTTTCAAACAAAATGTACATTATCTGAACAAACCTACACAGGACTAGAAAGGATGTTATAGTTAATTTGAATCTGATTTTCGCAGCTGTAGACAGTCACATAGTAGGTGTCTAGTTGAAAAAGGACCTATAAAATGCTTATTATGCATATTCACACTTACCTCATCACTCTATAGCAGGCTTATGCTGTAATTGTAGCTTTCAGTCTTCTCAAAGAAGAGGAGCAAGAAAGGATAAAGGTAACCTCCAAAAAAAGAAGACTTCATTTACTTAGCCCTGAGTAAAAGTATGTCATTAATAAAAGCCTCCCATTTTCTGTTCTAAATCTCCTTAATAATGATGTTCCCCACTATGTACTTTTTTCATATGCACAGAGATATGCAAGTGGAAGGATTTTGTTGTAGCTATAATTCATGCTTTCCTAAACTTTCAAAACTGAATGTTTTTCATTCTGTTTACAGATAACATATTTTCAATAAAGTCCTGGGCCAAACGTAAATTTGGATTTGAAGAGAGCAGAATTGACAAAAGTTTTGGAATCCCAGAAGATTTGGATTACATTGATTAGTGTTCAGCAGTTGATGGCTGACACAATTGTACATAGTTTGTTAAATATTCTTAGTTGTCATTTAAATGTGTATCTGAATCCTCTCCAAACAACTGACCACCCTTTAATTTGCAGGTTTTGTTATAGTTAATAAAATTCTAAAAACATTTGTTGAATTTCCTTATTTTCCTTATACTCTCTGGACAGCAAGTATCTTGGTTTCTTCTGTGAGACAGAGTAAGAATGGACAAGGGTTATAGGAAATAAAGTCCTGAGACTGGTTTTTACTCTTCTTTTCCTTAACTGGGAGTAGTACTAAGAGAAGTACTAAGAAGTACTGAGAGAAGTACTAGAAGCTCCAGGGATTTATGTTTAGACATGTTGAAGACTTTGGAGTATAAATAGCAGAGGACAAAATGGAATAGAATTAATTTTTCTCTCATCTTGGCAATGAAGTAGAAAAGAGGCATAATCCAGTAATGGGACACGGAGGCAATAAGGATGTGAGTAGAAAGGGTAAGGTCTGATTTCAAGTTGCTGTTTATTGAGTTGCTAGTGCTGCTTGTAAGCTCAGTGACAAAATTCTGTTTGTTGTTGGGAAATACTAGTTCATCAGAGCTTAATCTGTTCCAATGGATGTACTAGATTTGACGCTGCGAAAGCTGCTCTGGTCAAGATTGTTAGTGCATAGGAGATGGAGCAAGGAGCACCCATCCATCCATTTGCACCACAGTGCACCAAGATTTAGGATGCTAATCTGGAATGTGAGAGACCAAATTAAATTTGCTGTTCAAAATTGAGCATCTTTGAGTTTATGCACATTTTTCGATTTCAGGCTAAAAAAGCAGCCAACCAAAATAATAACAAATTTCAGAACGTCTCATTTTTGTTTGGTGAAATTTGACAAGGACCTTGCTTTGTGTCAGATTCTGGTTTTTGTCTCTGATCAGTCCATGGCTACCAAAAGAGGAGTGCATAGCACAGCCTGGTTTTTTACCACCCCTGGCTATGCATTGCAAGCCCACATTTCTGCTGAGCAGCTCTGGAGGCTATAGGCTTTGTCTTTAGGAGGCAGGTGGACCTGCTGCAAGGTAGATGCATGCATCACTGGAAAGTGTCTCTCTGCCTTTTTATGTAACCTCTCATGAGACTATTGCTGAAAAGGTGACACTTAGCTGGAGATACGCTCAGAAATCTGTCTCCTGTGACCTTTCCAATTAAAATGTTTCTTAGCAATTCAGTGCATGTTAAAATCCAAGGATTTTAAGTGTGCCCCTGGCTATTGTCATTCCATGTCTATAAAGACAGCAAAGTTACTGGGAAGATACCAAGTGGAAGATTTTCCTCTAATGTAGGTAGCGTAGCAAGCTATCTCTTGCCTAAAGGAAAGTGTATGTGATGCCTGGCACACAGCAAAATGTCATCATGCTTACAACACTGTTGCAATAGAGATGTTTCCTTCTCTGTTTGGAAAAATTGTATTCTTAATATATCCAACATTTAACATTTAATATGTAATGTGTTATGGTGGATAAGGAATTGGCTGGATGGTTGCACTCAACGAGTTGTGGTCAATGGCTTAATGTCCAAGTGGAGATCAGTGATGAGTGGTGTTCCTCAGGGGTCAGTATTGGGACCGGTGCTGTTTAACATCTTTGTTGGTGACATGGATGGTGGGATTGGGTGCATCCTGAGCAAGTTTGCCAACAACACCAAGCTGTGTGGTGTGGTCAACATGATGAAAGGAAGAGATGCCATCTAGAGGGATGTTGTCTGTAGAGGTTGAACAGAGTGCTAACTGATTGTTGGTTGATAGGGCAGCCCCACTGATCATTGCACTCCCGGGTGATAATTATTTTGTATTAATAAGGTTGATTACTTAACAAGG
>VZRW01004680.1:234565-254662 GCA_013398125.1 Aegotheles bennettii | reverse complement strand
CCTGGATCCCCAACAGTTGTCACGCTTGAGAGGTGGGCCTGTGCAAACCACATGAAGTTCAAAAGGCCAAATGCAGGGTCCTGCACCTGGGTCGGGACAATCCCGTGCACAATTACAGGCTGGGTGGAGAATGGATTGAGAGCAGCCCTGAGGAGAAGGACTGGGGGTGTTGGTTGATAAGAAGCTCAACGTGAGCCAGCAATCACAGAATCAGTGAAGTTGGAAGGGACCACAGTGGGCCATCTGGTCCAACTTCCCTACCCAAGCAGGGTCATCCTAAAGCACATGGCACAGGAGTGCATCCAGAAGGATTTTGAATATCTCCAGAAACTTCACAACCAGTGTGCGCTTGCAGCCCAGAAAGCCAACAGTATCCTGGGCTGCATCAAAAGAAGTGTGACCAGCAGGTTGAGGGAGGTGATTCTGCCCCTCTACTCCGCTCTTGTGAGACCCCACCTCGAGTACTGTGTCTGGACTCCATACGAATGAACATTGAGCATGTGAACTTGATGGTTCTTACCTCTTAGAATCACTTTCCCATGGCTGAATTTTACTCATCGAGCAGTCTTGAGGAATTTATGGCCTGTAGCAGTTAGTACACCAAGATTTCTGGTACCTGTCTGGATGAGGGTTTCTTCCTGATTTTTACTGCTTTCGCTACTTTCTAAATTCAAGAAGGAAATGAAGATGACCAACTAGGTAAGTTTAGCTGCAATATTGTGGCTTCCTGTCCGTAGGGTAAAAGCATTGTGGACTGCAATAAAACCATTAAATATAATAAATAGCAATTAAATAACTGCACTTGAGGTAGACTTCCTTAGAGATACTACAGTCAGCCAGCATAAGCAATGCTTTTAAAATTTCAAACAGCCCTCATGCTTTGGACACAAAACTCTAGTTCAAGCACAAGGAATTTCTAGCAATACAATTTTCTGTCGAGTTTTGGTTTTGTCTTACAGGTAAAGAAAAGAACCCGGCATGTGGTTGTACTCTATTTTCTGCTTCTGGTTCTGGTGTTGGTTAGCAAGCCTGGCAGGAGAATTGGATCAATTTTGGATCAGCCAGAAGAAAATTTCTTAGCTGAAGAGAGGCAGGGAAGAAGTGGCATATTATCAGAAACTGGTACTTCTTTCTCCAGTGAAATTCATTTATTTTGTGCTACCTTTCTCGTGCTTCTGCATTTTTAGTGTAGTTGACTTTCAACAGGAAAAGCAAATCCAGATCCTTTCTGAGACAAAAAGAGACAATGCATATGTCTTTAATAGTCCAAGATGCTTTCAGACTGCAGCATCTGCTCACTTTTGGAAGCTTTTGTCTTAAAAAGATATGCAGTGGACAGCTAAATCCCACAGTATTAAACCACGTATGATTATGTGCTTTGAGATGTGTGTTCACTTTAATTTTTAAGATAAGCTGAGACACTTTTCTGCTGAGTTAAAAATCATTAACAGTTAAAATTATTTCCCTTCTCCTGAGATGTTTTCAGCTAGTAGCCTATAACAAAAATTAAAACAATCAATCCAATCTTCTGTCCCAGTTTTTTTCTTCAGAGTTCTCCTCAGACAGAATCTGGGATATTTCTAAAGATTCTAACACAAAAATGGTGGGGTTTAAATACTCACTTCTGCTGTCACTTGTGGTTATGTCACAGCTATATTATATTGATATCTTCCTCTTTTTTTTTTTCCTTTCTTTTTTTTTTTTCTTCTGCTCTGTAGGTTTTTTTTGCCCATGTAAGGTAAATATTTTCAACTGTTACAGCTAAGTCAGGAGGTCAGGTCCTTATTACAATTCAGGTTTATAATTAAAGCAGCTGCTGGTTCAAAGTGTGAAAATCAAAGGCAGTTGTTTTCAGCAGAGTCTGCAGCTCTTACAGGAGCACTGTCAGCTCCAGCTTTTCCAAATAATCTCATGAGGACTTCATCAGCACAGTTACCAGGCTGAGGTGTTGAGCAAACCTACTCTTTGGGACTGGTATTGGTCAGCCACTGTGAAGCAAATCGAGGCACAGGAGAAAATACTTACTACTTAGAAACCTTACCGGTCTAAAGAAAGTTTGCTGACTGTATCTGCCTTGAAACCACCTATTCTTCCTGAGCTTTTCTTTCAACTAGCTGTCTGCATACTCTGTACAACACCACGCATGGACTTTAGGGCTCCTTTCGTGGTACTTGCAGAGCATTAAAATGTTAAAAGTCACAAGGGTTTAGGTTTTGACGTAATTCAGCTGCTAAACCTTTCATTAATGCATCCTCTGAAATGTCATTACTTTTTTGGGGTGTAATAACCTACATGTTTTAGAAGGGAAAGTCCAGGCTCTGAAGCAAATGGCACAGTGGTGCTGTGACCAAGTGGCAAAGCTGGAACTGAAACTTACTGGGAGAACGACAGGAAAAGAAACCCAACCTGTGATGGTGACTAAGTTGATGCAAGAGCTCCTTACAGAGACCTCCTGTCACCCAGGCATATTGCCACTAGTCAGGTGATCTGGCTGGTGCTTATCTTCACCTTGTTTCTTGGAGAGGTGAGGCTAGTATGACTATGTTTTCTGTCATTTCTCCCCTCCTTTTCCCTCCCAGTCTTCTTAAATTTCTCAGTGGATTGCAGCCAAATTTAGTTTGAGGGGCTGTGGTGCAAGCTCATGATTTATCTGTTCTGCTTGGCTGGCTGCCTGATAAATACATGCTTTTCCTTTCCCACCTGCCAGTTTAGGGACTCGAGGAGGGGTAGAGCATGCTGAGGGTGGGAGGAGGAAGGAAAAATGTGGAAGATGGCTGTAAAAGACTTGGAAGCATTTGGTGCCTGCTGCTGGTGGAGTTTATGTGAGGGTCTGGCAGCATTGATGGGGCTGAGATGGGACCGTGTGTGCATTTCAGTGGGAAGGAACTGGGATCTAGGAAACTGGTCTCTTGGCAGCCTGACTTTGTTACTTCTGCTGCTCATAGAGCTGCGATTATTAGTCTGGGGGTTTGTGGCACTGTAATTTTACATAAGGCTTTACTGAGATAGCAATTAGATATCTTGCCTGCTCTAGAGAATGAGCACACCTCAGAACTGCAGCTAGCCTCTGGTGACTTCAAAAGCTGAAGCGCTTGGCTGATCCCTGGTGCCTTGCAGGTGGCTGGATTCTTCCGTTTGCTGTTAGCTGCTGCCTAGATGTGATACTTGTGTAAATTTTCCTCTGCTTAAGGGGTCTGCCTTTGCAGCAGTGATAGCCTTTCTCTTCAGCTTCCTTTTCTCCTTGTTCCTTTTGCTTTTTCTTTTCCATCCCTCCCCTGCCATTTCCCTTTCATATCTGCTTACAGAAACTACGTAGGCTGAACAAGCAACATGCTGCAGTCTGTACAGATGGTTGTCTGTCTTATTCCCCCTCTTGCTGACACGCCTTGTCAGCAACCACAACTTCCAGTGCACAGGCATATAGGAAGGCAGGTATCTATACATTAGACTTGCCTCTTTAAACTGTATGTGCAGGGGGTTGCACATCAAGAGGACTAAAGGGCAAAAATGTCTGTGACCACCACCACAAGCACCACTGAACATTTCAAGAGTCACTTCGGAGGCTTTATAATGCCCCACAAATGAATGACCAGGTTTTGTATTATGGATAATGTAGCCATCTGGTCATTACTTCACCTAACCTAAACAGAAAAAGTTTCCTCTTAGAAAAAAAATTCCTGATGAAGTATTTATAAAGAACAGCTTTCAAGCAAAACCTGCTAGGCAATTTTCTGTTTCCGGTTGTTGGATGAAAACTGAAGGTATTCTGAGAAACAAGGAGCCTTTCCACATGAAAGACTTCATTTAAAAAAGTAGTTTACCCTTTTGTTCCAAAAAAACTTACTGGTCTATTGGCAACCAGCTCTAAACTAAATCCTGTAACCAGTCTGAGGGGTACCTTTGCTCAGGTGAGCTGATGAACTTCAACTGAAGCTCAAAAGGAAAAGCTGTTAAAAATTATGGCTTCTAGAGAAGCCCAGTGCAGGAAGAAGTTGAGTTTGAAGTGAAAAGGGCCCAAGTTACCACCTGCCTATCAAAGCTGTATCTCATAGGGTTCCACCACTTTCTCTGGCTGCCTTTTTCATGTCACCTGCCTTTAGGCTGTGTGTCAGTGGCATTCTGGAGGTCAGATTTTTATGTTGAGGTGCAAAAATGTTGTTTTCTCATTTCTTGTCTACAGTGGGAAAATGGATTATTTCCCCCTGCCCTTCCCCCTTCTGTTAGGAAAAAAAGGGAGGAGAGGAAGAAAGTCAATCACGTCATTCTTCTTGCATTACCATCACTAGCCATGCAAAATAATGCCTCTGGCTGATCCTAGCAGTCTGGAGGATTTTTGAAGGAAGATAAAAGTCAGATTTTCATATCTTGTTTTCAGTTTCTCAGAAAAATTAATTGGCTATTGAATCATTATTTTTTTCCCCGCTGTTATTCTGTACTCGGTCAAAGGCATACTCCCGGTGGCAGAAATGCTTTTTGATTAATTTTTTGCACAGACATCAATTAATCATCATAATAAACTATATTCCTCTGTGGACTTTCTCTCTTCCCAAAATATATTCTAGGGAATATGCTTTTCACTATGTTTTTAAAAGCCAGTCAGTTACTGAGATCAGTGATTAAAAAAACAGAAGTCAAGGCTCTGTAGCAGACCTCTTTGTTATTCCATGGTCATTAATATTGTATCTGTTTGAGCAGGGTATGTAAGAAATAACACCAAAGAAAGTTACACCAAGAGCTCCAAAACACCAGTCTCAGTATCATCTGGTGAAAGGCAAGAGCTTTACTTATTCTTTTCCAGTATGCACTGATTTCAATTAGGTATTTATCTTTAGCATCCTCAGCTATTAAAGAAAAAAAAAGCCCCTTCCATATCATTAACTGTCTAAATCATCAGAAGATTGTACAAACCTAGGAAAACCATGTATGTGTGAGTAGGACATACATCTTCACTCTTTTGAATAGGCATGATATAAAAACTGCATTTTGGGGTTGCATGTTTTCATTCATCTTATTCTTTGTTCAATGCTTATGCTAGTTACTGAAACAGAGAGAATTTTCTGTTGTGCCCTTTATTGGTAGGCAAATTTGGCTGCTAACCTGATAGGAACTTGGGAAATGAAAAAGGAATTTAAATTCAGATTTTTTTGTTCTTTGTGGGCTTTTGCCTCGTCAGTCTTGAGCCAATGGAGTGGGCATAGTCTGACCTCTGGTTTGGACTGACTTCCCAAATAAGATTGATTTGCAAATATTTCCTATATCAACACCCCAGCTGCATCACCCAGCCTTTGGTAGGGAACAGATATAAACCAATAGTGATAGGCTTTTGTGAAGTTTTTTGCCTTTTTATGGTTACTAATATTGATTATTATGTCTCCATCCTGAATTAAGGCTGGAGGGAGGAGAGTTCGCTGCTTAAAAAGCACTAGCAAGATCTAAGCTCAGAGCTACATTTGATAGCAGTTCCCCTCTCAGCTCTTTTAGACAAGGTAACCCTTAACATTTGATTATCTTAGCAATGGAGTGGTGGATACTTGTACTCTAACGCAAGTGCTTTTGCATCATAAATGTGTATGAAATGGTGAAAGCAACCATTTACAATTAAACACAAGAATTCAGAGGACCAAGCTTGCAGGAGTGCTATGGAATTGCTGAAGGAAACTAGTTGATGTCAAGCTATCTACTTGACAATGTATTTTTTTTCAATGTAATATATTTTGGGGGCTTTAGTTTCATTCACTAAGCCAAATCTTATACAATGGTTCTGTCACCTCTCGTATGAACGATGGCATTGATGCTGGGACACACGGCTTCAGCCTTTACTAAAATGAAACAAGTTTTGCCAAGAAGCCAGTAGAAGAAGAACCTCCCGAGCAGAATCAGTTTACTTGAAAAAGAAACATTTCTGCGGCATGTCCCTTTACAGATTTGCTTGATTTCTGAGTACTTCAAAAAGCATCCAGATCTGATGAGTTAATTTATTTTCTCATCCATTTCTGCGCCCACATCCTGCAAAAGCCTGGGGTTTGCCTCTCATCTTTGCTCCACCTGACAGGTGTAATCTTATCTTGGGTTTTAGCCATTAGAGGCTGGCTCCGGGAGTTTGGGCTGTGAGGTTCTCCTTTCAGTGCTGCTAGTAGCTGTGAGCGGAGATACTGCTCCTTGGTTACTTGTGTGCAGGCAACGGCCTCATATCTGTCTGGAAAGCTGAAAAGTTCTTGATAGGCTTACATGAAAAAAATTGTGCGAGTGAACATTATTACCTTTATTTTAAAGCCCATGTCCACATATTCTTTCTTTTTGAAGTCTAAAATAGGGATAATGCACACGTCCAACCTCCCATACCTCAGCATTCAAAGTTCTAGGGGAAGCAATAAAAATAGAAAGTAAATACAAAACAAGGCAAAGACTGAAAATGAGAGGAACTAAAAAAGCCTCATGACTTCTACTCAAAGCAATTTTAACATTATGTGTGCAAGAGAGACTTTTCTTATCTTTACCTCACTCTTGAATCCCAGATCAACATAAACCAGACTTCTTTTCTTCACACAGGACAAGTATTATCACTTGCAGCCTCATGTGGCTACTCCCAAGATGGGAAACCTGGGGGCAATACATACAAGTAGCTTTTATTGGCTTGCGTTTCCATTTAATGGGAAAGAAAATTTTAGGCACCAGTGACTTCACACTTGCTGTAACCATTCTTATGGTGGCTTTTTATCCCCTGCCGCAGTGGGATGCTCTCTCATTGAGAATACCTCTGGCTGTGCAAGGTAGTGTCTCTTCCTTCATTAGGACTTGAGCTACCCTGGCGGAAATTAACCCCTTCACTGTAAAGAGCAGACTTGTATGGCGATGGGCCCTTCTGAGAGGTCACAGCTCTTCCCATTTTTTCAGAGATCATGGCTGGGATCATGTAAAGGGGTGACCTGTTTCTGCTCTGGCTGGAGTAAATCACAGATGGGCAGTTTGGGGCTATGAGCCTGTTTCAACCTAGGCTAGATTTTACAGGTAACGTTAGTTGCTTTTTTCATCTGCTTCCCCACAGCTGGTGAGGAAAATATTTGCCACCAAGGTGAGCAGTCAGCATCGTGGTAGCCCTTGGAGTAGCAAGCACTTCTCAGTTTCTCTTGTCCATGTGGCAGCCACAAGAAGAAGCAAAATACTTAAGTGCAAAGGCACCAGGGTGAGCAGAGGTGCTCCCCTCCTCGCATTAGCCAGCCACATGTGCCCTTGCATTTGACAACTGTGAATTTTCAGTTTGCAGGGGAAAAAAAAACCCCACTCCTTTGTAGTAAAATTGAATGACACAAAAGAAAATGACAGGCTAATTGGATTAACTCGAGGAGAGGTGCTCACCAGTCTCTGGCTTTTGCTTGCCAAATGATGTAGTTTCAGTCAGCCTGGTTAAAGCTGTGTCCTGAGAGAAACTTCCTTTCGAGTCACCTGTCCACAGCTTTGAAGGTCATAAAGGCTTGGCAATATGAAGCTGTGACAGCTCCATTTAGCACTGCCATTCCACACCACTTTAAAACATATTAGCTTAGTTCTTCGGGCCATCGGATCAGGTTATCAGTCCAGTAAGGGGAATGCGTTGCTGGTGGTTTGCCATCCTTTAAAATAAGCTCTGTACCATAAATGCTTTCTTGTTATTCTCAAAATTGGTTTCCATGGTAACTCTGACACTGGAACAATCCTTTCATCTATGAAAAGGAGGAAAATAATTTCTTTTTTAGGGATCCTCTGCTCAACCTAGTAACATTCCCCTTCTACTTGAACCCCAACCACCTCTAAGGAATCAGGATTCTTGTCTCCATTCACCTCCACCAAGTGTCCCCTGTGTTTCACCACCCCAGTTTCCCTCTCCCACTCCTTTTTGCCTTCTGAGTTGAAAGAGGTACATTTTGCTTCAGGGATAAAAATCTGGGAGGTTTGTGCTGCAGAATTCCTTGGGCTGTGGTTTCCATCTTACCTCTTGGCTAGACCTTCTTGAATCGCACCCAATTTTTACCGAAACAGTCAATTTGCTGGAGTGCTCTCTGCAGTGGGTCTGGGAGGCTGCATAACGCAAGATGATGCAGGATATGGTGTCTCTGGCCTTTCCCTCGTTGCTGATGTCCTCTTACCTCTTGGCCCCAGGATGCATTTCAGATGGAACACTTGATACCAAGGCTGTACACTGCAGGGCTTCTCTTGAGGAAAACTGGTGATTGCTCAGAGATCAGTCATGCGAAAAGTCTCTGCAAACAAGACTCGAACGCTATGTGTCTGTAATGTCTTGCTGCAGAAACAGCTGTTGTGTTGAAATGAGATATGAGATGCAGCTTCAGCCTGCTGTGGAGAAAAGTAGCACTCTCTGCAGCACCAAAAGGCTTCAAGAATGAAGAGATTTTGTTGGAAACTGTGCTTCTGTCAAATGCAACTTAAAAGTGCAGTTGTATTGCAGCCTAACCTCTGGAAGGGACCAGCCTGATCATATCTTTTCATGAGCATCATAACACTATTGCTACTTTTTTTCTTTAAATTAATTATTTTTTCTTCAGTTCTCAGGCAAAATGGAGGCATAAGGAAAAGATCTTACTCCACAGTGCAATTTCTACAACAGAAGCTTTCCTGGAGTGCTTTAGCACAACACAGTCTCTCTTCTTCCCAGCCTCTCAGCAGGTTCTTGAGTGTTTTCCAGCATTTGCCTTGACATCCCGGGGGGTTCGGAGTACAGCTCTGCTAAATGCCATGCAAGGCACTTGTGAATCTGTGTCTCTTCAGACCGAGTTCTACTGAAATCACTGGGAGCCTAAAAACTTGTCTGAGTTAGTCTCAGGTTTGTTCTCTAGCATAGCTAGATGAATTCAAGTAAATAAGGGGGATTTTGCAAGGTTTTTTTTTTCACCTAAACTTTCTGTTGTATAGAGACAGCAGGATTGTAAATCATCCTTTATTGCAGGAGCAATCAAGCCTGGTTCTGAATACAGCAGGAATATGCAATCTAGATTAAAGCAATTTTGCTTATTGTTGTTTTCAGAGCCAAAATACCTTGGATAGGATCTAGGGTCTCAACAGACACCAGCAGTAAAGCAGGTATTTTTTTTTCTAAATAACTGTGCTTGGAATTGACAGAAGTTTCATGTCCTTTTTCAGTTTGAGAATCCTTCTCATCAGCTTTCAATGCTTTTGAAGGATGGATGCATTACCTTCAACTACTTAAAACAGAAATCAAAACAAACCAAGTTTCAAGTTTAGTCCATTATGCTTTCCCCCTTGTTTTCTTGTTTGTAATGGGAGGGTTTCCCAGGAGAGTTAGAAGTGAGTTTCTGGTCTTTCGCCTTGAGCAAGTTGCATCAAGCATCCTCCATTTTCACATGCTGGTCATGCTAGATAGAATGAAAAACCTTTTGAATTTTTCCCAAATGGATGGAAATGAAATGCTAAGATTTGTATAAAGCAAAGAAAGACAACCTAGCTTGCTTGCTGACGATTCATGAGGTGGCACAAAATCTAGACGTGTCCCTTTGTAGGCTAAGAGTTGCAGTATGTCTGTGCAAACTCTGACCTCGGGCTGCTAGGACTGTGAATCACATGGAATATGTGAATCTGGTATTTTCATTGCTGGTTACTTGCACAAAAAATTGACCTTTTAGAAATATCAGCCTGTCCTACTTGCTATTGTATGTCACATTAGAATATAAATACATAAATAATTTTAGGACATTTTCTTCTGTAACTTTTTTGACTTCTCACTTCCATGCATTTTCTGTTGGTAAGGTGATTACTTAAAGAATGCATTTAATTGTTTTTGATCATCCATAATTGTATGGCCATGGATAAATCCAAGTAGTGAGGCACCAATTCAGAAGTCTGCATTGAGGAGTGACCTACGAGGAGTGATCTACTTCTTTATATGCTCAATTAAGAGAAAATAAAATATGGTGCCAACAGGCAATGTAATTCCTTTAAACAGTATTTCTAGCTTGAGTGGTAGCATGCTTTTAGATCTGTATGATTTACTGTTTCTCTCTGTCTAGTCCTCTAGTACATGCTTTTCATACATGGCAATTACCAAATCACAAATGTATTTTCAGGCTGAAACTTTCACCCTTTTTTGCTGTAGGAAAATCAGTTTTGGGGAATCTTTGTACACTGCAAATGGCCTCTTGGCTATTAATTATAGCTTCCTATACTAACAGTTTTCAGCACATCTGCAAAAGAGTATTATTAGCATCAGTTCTACTCGATTCAAAGTGTTTAACCTAATTGTAAATACAAACAAAAAAGCCAGTTGGTAAGTTTTGGGTTCTTTTATTGTACTGATGAATGCACACATATGTGCAAGACAGCAAGCCTGCTCCTGGACCAGAAGAGTTTAGAGACTGAGAAGGGTTCCCGGGGTTACCCCATGCTCATGAGGATGGGTCTGCAGTGCCTTGACGTGAGAGCGTGGGGTTGATGAGCCCTCGTCATGGAGAGGAGGAAGGGAAGACACGGACAGATGTTTGCCTTGTGGCACTTGAGCTTCTCCTCAGGTCAGGTATTGGGCTTTGGGCAGCTGAAGGGGTGGTACAGGCTGATGGAGCAGTACCGGGTAATGCCTGAGGGGAGTCAAACCTACCCCATGGGATTTTATCCTGATTTTTTTTTCTTCTAGGACTGCTAGCTGCTAACTGAGCCACGGCAGTGCTGGGCAAGGAAAGGGTAGATGGACATTCACCACCCTGCAGACCTCAGTGCGCAGCTTTAATGAGCCTGCTGCTCATTTTTAATAACTGAATGGATCTTGAGGTTGCAAAAAACCTGAGAGCAATGGGGTCCTAAACATGCCCCATAGCTCAGCAGCGGGTGCTCACCCATGGTCGTGGTTGTGCCGGCTGGCTCCCAGGTGGCCTGCGGGCAGGAAAGGGGGGCAGGCACCGTATCCAGCGGCAGGAACTCGAGTCCCACTGGGGTCTGCAACGGGCACACGTGCTGTGCATCAGCGGGGCAGGAATGCAGGCAGCTGCAGGAGGCTGTACCATCACCAGCCAGCCTCCCTACGCCTGTATTTTGCCTACCTCCTCAAAAAACTAATACACTCAAAAATAATTTAACTGCGAGGATGCACTATAAATTTCCTTAGTCATAAACGAACTGCTGCTTTTGTGACCTGCAAGGACTATATCCCCAGCTGGAGTTAAACAAGGTATGTGTTGTTGCCCGCCTCTTTGCATTTGGGAATAAGCTTGTTAACAGTACCTAGCAAGTGGGAGAAGAAAAGTGGCATTAAACCCGACTCTGGCAAGGAAAAAAATCAAATGGAAAATATGCATTTTTAATATGCCACTGGGTAAGTATATAAGAGCAGAACAACATTCGTTGTAACCTGATATCCCTCAGGAATGAGGGAAAAGCTGACTGCTTGCTCCACTGAGCCAAAAAATAAGAAAACATGTAAGTGCAAGTGTGTAATCAGCAGCATAAGGAATAATGCTTCAGAAAGCCGAAAGCAAAGCTGGAGCATTGAATGTTAAGAGGCTAACAGTTTTACATAGAAACACAACCTATTATTTGTAACCTATTTGTGCAATAGTCTTCAATATCCTAAAGAAAGCTTCTGCATTTACTCAGCCATGGGATGGCTGTTTCGGAAGGTTCTAAGGAAATACTACATGTTTGCCATCTTCTGATTTCTTGCTGGAAATGAAAGGGATTTTGGATACAAACGTGTAATTCAGTAGAATAACCAAAATGTATTTCCCAGGACAGATGCATTGTTTTCAGAGTTTACTTAATGTTTTATCAAGCCTCTTAGGGCCACACTGCTGTTGCACTTCCTTTGAGCATCACCTGGCATATAGGATGGGTTTGGAAAAGCAGCCTTGCCCAGCCTTCAGGCTCCCCTAAGGAACTGAAAGTACCTACAATTATTTGGAAGGAGGCTGTACAAATGCCAGTGTTGTTTTCAGAAGACAATGGCAGCCCTTACAGTTGCAGGGAATTGCAGATGTTCTGTGAAAAGAAACAAACAGGCCTAAAATTGCTTTCTGGGAAATAAAAATCTGCAAAATGTCCAAATCATCTGATTTTTTGCAGTGCTTTTCTAGGTGGCATTTGAAAGGGGATTGGAAAGTTGTAAATATCTAGACTATAGGAATAAGAGAAAAAAGTTGCTCTTTTGTCTCTTCCTAGGGTGGCCTGGCTCTCCCTGCTCGCTGCTGTGCTCTGAGGTCTGCCACACAGCAATGGTTTCTGCAGAGACTCCTCCAGAAACCAAACTGTTTCAAGTGAGAGGAGTAATGTGGCTTCTGACCCAGGGAAAGGCGTTACCTCCTCACCTCTCCTTGGCTGAGCGGTCTGAGTGGTCCTTCTTGGTCATAGGTCGTCAGTGGGGGTTTCACATCTATTTTGTGTCCTTTGTTTGTAGCTGGGCACCCATGCCTGCCACCCCTGGAAGCGTTCCATATTCACACCTGACATTTATCTTCAGTGGCAGAGAGCTGGGGCTCTGGAGAGGACTTCAGTACCCTGTATCTGCAGGGATGTCATGGGATGCTCAACTCTTGCCTAGGATCTTACTGCTCCGTGCAATATAGGCATCCAGAAAGGACTCTTGTTGGTGCTGTGGGTTGAGCTCAGGTCCCGTCAGACAAGCAGTACTGCTCTATGTTCACCTGCCACCCACCCCACTGCCTCCTGTGCAGCCCGGCTGCAAGGCAGTGCCTCTCCTCACCCCAAATTAAAACCAGCCCTGACATCAATAAAAACAAATGCCAATGCTTTGCCAGGCAGCAGCCAGACCCCCCGGCTTCTCTGCAGAGGTGAAAAAAAGAGGTGGCCTTAAGGCTCTGGCATGAAAAATCCCTGGTACTTCACAAACTGTGCACATTAAGTTGTTTTTCTAGGTTACCTAAATTCCCCCCTCAGTTTTGGATGGAAGTGAAACTCTTACTTGCTGTCAAAACCAGAGGGGGATAATTTTGCATGGCAACATCCTTTTCTTAGACGGGTTATTCGATCAAGTAACTGCAACTCACAGGTTTCCAATTGCTCCCCTAACTGCCCTCTGGCCTGTACCGTGAAAGAAATAAACACTTTCAACTTCTTTTTCTTACAGGAGAACATCTGCGAGCCATTAACATTGAATCCTGGGCTGCAAAGACAGTTTTGGAGCCAGGCCTGAAGCACGGCTCGGGCAAATCGGTCGTTCACTTCTCTGGGAGTTTGGCATTGCTGTTCCCTTAACATTTTATCAGCGTGTTTATTTTTGTTATAGTAGCACTTCAGGACTTTAAAAAAGAGCTACAGCAATATTTTACTGGCTTTAAGTAAGCTTTTAACAGCAGTGTTTCCAATTCAGATCTATTTTGAAATATTTCTTATTTTTGTGCTGTGTTTTTTCAATGTCATCAGTGCATTTTCCTCCCTCAAATGCATCTGCACACATGTGGAACTGCTGCATCCTTGACAGCTGAGCTTTTTTCTGACATACTGTGGTACTAAACTGATTCCGGTTGCTTTATACCTTTGCCAGGCTTTAACCCTTAGGGCTAACATTTCCCATGCATGTTACCTGCCTCCAACTGGTTTATTTTCCTTATTTTCAGTTGCAGTGAAAAACAGCTCCACTGGACTGAGGTTAAGTAAAACTACATTTTACCCCTATTAAAACCTTCTACAGCTATTGAAGTTGAATATTAAACCACATGGTAACTCTGCTGTGGCTCACATCGTCTTCTTTTCCACTCCACTGAGCTTTGCCTGCAGCTGCGCCCCGATGAAATACTGTGGTCTTACAAATGAGATGCAGCCCGTGAGACACGGTGTGGCTGGGCACAGGGGTGCGCCCAGCTTCTATTGACAGTGTTTGTCATCCCGTGGCATCCTATTTTACTGTTGTATTTCTCAACCCACTCAGGCCCGATGGCTTTTCATAAGGCTGGTATTTATCACGCCTGTTTGCTATAGACTGTCCTTCCAATCTGCCTACGGGCATCACGTAGCTGACCTGATGGGGCTCATTCCTATTTTTGTGTGGTCCTCCTTCTCCTCATCCTTCTTGCTGGTGGTGGAGATGCTGCTGCCCGCGGCTGAGCACGGGGGTTTTGCTGGGAAAGTCCTACAAGGCAAGAGTGAGGACTTGGTGCTGCCGACTCCCGGGGATGTTGAGTGGCCTTTACAGCCTGAGTGAGGTGGCTTGGGTAGGATTATTTAGGGGTATTATTATGTATTTATATATATTTTATATATTATTATATATTTGGGTATTATTATTTTAGGGGATGTGTTTCTCTTGCCTTGAGATGTTATTGGCACGGTTTATCACTATGGTTATACAAACGATATGCCCTTGCCTAGAAATGGTGACAGGTGGGGTTGTACATTGAAAAATGAGTGCCTTTTGGGAAAACGCAGCTTTACTGATGCCTATTTTGCAGCTCTTTCCCTCAGCCCGTAGGCAGTGTGGTTCTGTGTTAAATGCTGCCTTTTGCTCAGTCCAGGGCTGTGCAAACCGCTTGCACCAGCGTGGTGCCGCAGGACAGAGGAGTCGCAGAAGCTGGACATCACCTCGTGGCACAGCTGCTGCATCGCCGCTTGTTTTTATGGTGTGTGCTCCAGGAGTTGTTTTCTTTTATTCATAACAGCTTAGAAATGCACATAGCAATGGGTTAGAAATCATTCCACAGTGAGGGAATAAATATGCATGGGTACAAATCTCAAGGGCAGGAAAAAATTAAGGATTTATTTTTTTTTCCCCTCTCGGTACAGCTGTGACCCTCAGCAACAGAAACTCAATGCATGCCCCAGATTTCCTGCTCACCCCCTCTTTTTTGCCTGGGTACCGCAGGGCTCTTGGAGCAGCGTGTCATGTTTTCTACATGATGCCATCACTTCAAACCATGCAGTGAACTCATGGGTTTAGGGAGTCCAGCGTCATTGTCTCTGAAGCTTTCAAAGCTTCGCTTTAGTTTTAAATGCCTCTTTAAGCACAGACAATGCTCCAACAGGCTTGCTGAAACTAAATGAAGCTTATAAAGCTTTGAACGCTATTGTAACATGGTGGGTCCCGCAGGAGACTGCAAAATCCTGCTGTGTGCAAGGATCCACCACGCTTTCAAGTGGATGCACTGTATGTGCTAAAAAATGTAGGCAGAGCAGGGCAAGGAAAGGACAGAGCGTGTCAGCATATTTTTTTAATTACCTAGCATTTGATTGATACCACAACAGTAACGTTGCTTTCTGAAATAAAATAATCTACTATCTTTTCTTCATTTTCTTTAGTGCACAGAGAAGTTCAGGACAGATATGTATATGGATATACACTGTTTTCTTATTTGAGATTCCAGAGCCAGTGGTTCTTTTTGAATAGATCTCCTAACCATGAAAGTTGTTGTTTTTTCCCCTCGTTCTTTCATAAACTGCACTGTTAGAATAACTTGATTGTCCTACATTCATCAAGTCTTCTATGTGATCATACAGACACTTGTTTTACTGTGCTGATTTTTCCAATGAAAAATGCATGAGGGGGAGAAATGAAAATGTAGGCCAGGTAAGCACCCTATTTTTCTGGCTGTGTTTAATCACAGCCTAGGAAGTCAAAGCAAGTCGGCAAAAATTCTGCTTAGAAACAGGAGCACAATGTTTGTCATCCGTGGTAACGAGGATGGTGTCATTAACAGCTTACTGGGGCAGTGCCACGCTGCCCGTCTGCTTTCCCATCCTCAAGCAGGCGATGGGCTGCTGACCCAGATCGGGCACGTAAGGCGAGAGCGATTCCTTCCCAACAAGCCCCAGCAGTGACAACCAGTCATTAATTATAAAAAGTCTGCCAGCGTGATGTTTTAGAAACAATTTGTACTNCCCAGATCGGGCACGTAAGGCGAGAGCGATTCCTTCCCAACAAGCCCCAACAGTGACAACCAGTCATTAATTATAAAAACTCTGCCAGCGTGATGTTTTAGAAACAATTTGTACTTCTTTAATGACGCTGCCGGGGCAGGCTTTGTCCGGGGGACTCTTATCAGGCTGAATTAGTCTTAGAAGAGTTAGGCTCAGCCCAGCAAGAGCTTAGCTGAAAGTCTCTGCTGGGGATGCGAGGGGGTGCGAGGGGGGGGAGGTACACGACAGTAATTGTCACCAGGAGGAAAAGCGAATCTCTTGTTCCCATATTGTTGTATTATTCTAACGATGCGGAGGCACCCTGACGGAGAGCGCGGCCCCGCTCCGCCGGGAGCTAACACAGCACTGGGATGGCAGCAGAGGCTCTGCTCTCAGAAAGCTGGCTGGCTAAGCAAGCTAGCTGGGCAAACACCAGGGGGGAAAGGGAGGGCTGCTTATCTTCACTTGTCACACGGGGAACCGAGCACAGAAATTTATGGCTGTGCTCTGCCAGGTCCTCTTTTTCTGTTTTGTTTTGGGTTTTTTCCCTCCCTGTGCACTCACCCAGGAGCTGCTCCTTGAGGAGCACGTAGCCCTATGGCAGAGGCTGGTAGGACTTGGCTTTCCTTGAGTGCAACTGAGCCCCCGGTGATTTGTCTGGTCACCCAGCAGTGGTGACTGGGTGGGTGTTTGGGGAAATGCCACCCCTTTAATGAAGAATGAGCTAGCTGGGTGAGGAGATGACCCAAGTGAAGGTGTTATCCCCCCTCAATCTGTCTTTGGGATTTGTAGCCTTATCGGGGGGACTGGTCATTGCTGCACTTGCTGATAGGCCTGGCCCAGGGTGTGCGGGGTGGGTGTGGGGATGTAGCTGTGGGATGATAAAGCAGAGCCTGGTGAGGGAGAGAGGCAGCCAGAGAGGATGAGAAGAGGCCCTGGCTTCAGCTGGAAACACCAGAAATCCCAGGATGGGCATATTTCAGCCCACGCCAACAGGGCTTCTCACTGCCGATTTCCCAGCTAGGGGTGGTAAGGAGAAGACAATACTCCAGACCTGGCTGACCACCTCCTTGGGGCTTTTTTTTGTAATAAATATATCACCTTTGGTGCATACCATCTCTCAAACATTACCTACTGGAACCCTTAAATAGATGACCGGTATACTTATTTTGAGCATTAACTGCATACAGTGCAATGGGTGGCTCCAAATGAAATGGTTGCATACCTTAATAGAAAGGTACCTTGATACCTTGACCCAGCTTCTGCTGGGTTTGGTTCCCCCAGAAATGAATTTTGCCTAGTATCTCCATCAAGTGTCATGTCTTTTGTGAATGGCAAGTAGCTATTCCCATGGTGAAAGTAACGGGGATTCGTAATGGCATTTAGGACTGGATTAATTGCTGTGTGCTTTATGATTTGCAGAAATTTGCAGCAGTATCTGCAGGCTGCTGTAGATAAAACTCACCTCCTTTTCCTTGTAGTTCAAGGGCAAGGGAAACAGTAAAAATAGATATTTTAACAACACATCCTACGACTGAAAAACAAGCAAAAGATCTTGAAGTATGCCAGTGCAGGGATTTGTTTCACATGAATAGTATGTGTATAGCCTCAAAAAAATCTTCCCTAGCTCAAAACCAGCATCGTCAGTAGGTCTGTGAGCTTTGGAAGAGCACTGACACACTTGAAGGTAGCTGGGGGAGCTGCATGGGCTGGTCCATGCCAGGTGGACCATCCCCTCCTGGTGTGTTGCCCGGCAAGTTCCTGGTCTAAATGTTTTAGCAGTTGTTTGCTTTTCCAGATTGAGTGAGGTGAATCCATTTGCTCCAGATTAGTCACTGATTTCTGGGGAGCAGAAGAGGACCATGGTGGCCCATCAAAGTGGACCAGCAGGGACATGCCGGCAGCCTTTCCCCCACCCCCTCCTGCTGCATCCTGTGCACCAAGCGCCTTCCCACTGGCAGGTCTGCAGCGAGGGTAGAGGAGCGAGGCTGCTCTAAATAAAATCAAGCTGCGGCATTGAGAAGGCGGCGAATGTAGGTCGGATGCAGTTGGAAAGCTGGTGGCGGTGCCAATGTGCGCATCGCCAGGCGGGGAGGGATGCGGTGCCAGGGATGCCCTAAAGGCGATGCGAGTGGGGTTGCATGTCACATGCCTGCTGGCTGCAGGCAGTGCCGCAGGCGAGGAGGAGCAGCGCAGCCCCCACGTGCTGCGGGGGGAGGTGAACCCTCCTCGGGGGAGCGTGGGCCAGCACCTGCCGAGCGTGGCTGAGAGAAGATGGAGTAGCTGAAACCGGTGGGGCAATGGGTGCTGCGGGACATGGGGGGCTCGGGTCCCCTCCCATCCAACCGAGGCCAATAAAGGTAGATGTCTCAGCCTGGAGGAACCCCAATATCCATTCTCTTATGATTGCAAAAAAAATCACTTAGAACCTTTTCTGGAAGGAAAAGCTTCCCCCTTCTGCTCTACCCACCCAGCATCGTCCCTGCCCTGTCTTCCCCTGCATCCTCTATGGAGGGTGGCAGTTCTCCAAGCTGTCCAGGAGTTGGCCCAGGAGCATTTCCATGTATTTAGCAGCAGGTACATTTCATCTCATCTCACACATGAAGAGCAGTCCCAGGGACATTTTGCTGGTAAAGGGATGCACAGAGGCACAAGAGTGGGAATGTAATTAGGTTGCCTGCTCTCATCTGATGCCTGTTATACAACACATATGTCCCCATCCTATCGCAACATCCGCACCGTGGCCCTGATTTCTTTCCAGTCTCATCTGTCGCATCTAAGAAAGCCTCCAGAGAGCCAGGTGCTCAGCCCTGCTGTCGAATTGGGGTGGCTCTACCATGCTTGCAGAAAGCCTCATGGCCTCCCCTTTCCAAGGCTGCAAACATGCCCCTTGGTTTTCACAGCAGAAGCATCCCCCAGGGGAGCCCAGTCCCAGCCCAGACTGTGGCTCTGGCCACCCCCTTCGCCTAACATTTTAAAACCTGTTTAGCTAAACCAGTCTCAAGATTGTCTAGGAGAGTTTTCCTTCTAAACACTGACCCACTGCCAGCCAGGTCCCTTTCTGCAGACACTAAAAATGCAGTCGATTTTCAGGCTCAGACAGGCAGTATCATCAGCTTGTGCTGACATTGGTGCTTAAAAATTCAGCAAGAAAAAGCCAATAATTTAAAACAACGTTAGCTTACAGCTCTAACTGGTATTCCAACCGGGACTGGTTGCAAAAGTGGTGGGAACAGTTCCCTGCTGAATGTACGCTATGTTCGTGGTGCCATGCAGCCCGTGGGTGGGGTTGTTACACAAGGTTTACGCCATTATAGCCCTCTAGAGCATCTCTTCAAGCACCTGTCCAAGCGTGGCTGCACGTTTGCTAGCAGAGAAACACCCAACCATTCCCATTTTCAAAGGTGCTGTTTCCCTGCATAGCTGTCCCCCTGCCAGTGGGGACCGAGGTCTCAAACGGCCTCGTGTGTTGTCTCAGTCTGGGGCTGGAAATGGGTTTTGTCGTTTGTTCAGCTTTATTTACGAGCCCTTGGTGAGCAAGCACCATGTTTCCATTGTTTACATGAGTTACCGTGTGTGAGGGGTAAGGAGAGAACCAGATGCACTTCTGGGGTTGTGCAAGCCTCGTTAGTGGAGCATTTGCTTTCTTTTTTCCTCAAGGTTTGCAGAACTAGTTTAACAACTGTTTTTTTCCTGTAATTTAAGCATTTGGGGGTTTATTTTGTGAGCAAAAGGGACAAGAGCTCTAAAACACGATCGGAAGGGGGTGTGAGACACATGTTCAAGCTGCATGAGCAGCATACGCTACTGCTGGGCTCTGCACGGCTGCTTTATGGACCTGTGATTACTGGGGAGACCCATCAGGAAGCCTGAGGCTCCACAACAGCCTGAAAACCAGGAGGGATTGGAACAGCAGCCGGGATCCTCCAGCACAGCCCTAGCCAGGCAGTCAAGGGGCACCAAGGCAAACCAACCCCACTGCCCACTTCTTTCTGAACCTCAGAGCTCCTGCTCGCTTTGGCAGCAGCTTCCCTAAGAACATCTGCACCGAGCTCACCGGGTCGTGGCTGCTCGGTGGCTTTTCCTTCATCTCCCCCCTGCCCTCACTCTTCCTCCCTGCGCTCTCCACTCCCCCGCCGCGCTGCCTCCTGGGTTTCTGCCTTCGCTCACGCTCTTTTGAAGCTTTTTTATTGAAAATAGCAGGGAAGCACCGAGCCCCCGGCCGGGTGACACCCGGTCCGGTGACAGACACCC
>VZRW01004680.1:216153-233401 GCA_013398125.1 Aegotheles bennettii | reverse complement strand
TTGTGTGGCCCGGCCGCCGCTGCGGAGCGGCCCCGGGCCGTGCTGGGCCCTGTGCGGGGCACGGCCGGGCTGGCGGGCGAGGAGCCGCGTTCACCTTCCCCGCAGGGACTGTGCCGTGTGGGGAGCTGGGCCTTACAGACTCCCTCGTAAATAGGGAGAGGAGCCCTTGGGGACATCGTTCGGTGGGAGAGGGGGAAGAGTAATGCCTTTCTCTTAAGCCATTGTGCCCTTCTCTGTTCAGTGACCAGCTCCCCTCGGCTCCCAGACAGCTGCTGCTGCCTTGTATCGTGGTGTTAAGAAAGTGTTGCCTATTGTATATACAAACACTTAAAAAAGAATGATTAGATATCTATTAGCCGTTCAGAATTTGCCTGGTGCAGGTGTGGTAGCAGCTAAGGGAAGGTGCAGGGTCTCTGTGCCCAGGGATGGTGAAGGAGCTCGTTCTTTCCCTCGGAGACGTTGGGATGCGTTGGATGTGGAGACATTGGGATGCATTCGTTGGATGTGGAACCCTGTAACGCAGCCCTTCAGAGCCGCTCCTGCTCCTCCCGGCGAAGCTGCAGCTGAGATGATGACGTGATGTTTACTTCCTGAGGAGATGAGGTCCTCTTGGAAAACACTTTGTTCTTGAGCATCCTCCTAAAGAGCTCTAGCGTGACTGAAGCAAAACCAGGCATGAATGGCCCTTGAACTCGGTGTGGTGGAGCGTATGGTCCCGCTGAGTCCTTGCAGCAGTGAAAGGCAGTGCTGGCACTGCTGCTCCTCCATCGGTTCTGTAGGTGCTGTGTTAGCTAGGCAGGGAAGAAGCAGCTCTGCTGGTCTCAGTTGTGACAGGGTGAGAAGTGAAATTCGCGAGGGGCTCTCTGAAGCAAAAGGCAGACATTAAAAGACAGATGAACCAGTCTCTGGGCACTACTGGTGCACTGGTTGTTTTGCATGGCTTTCCCCTCCGAGCCTGGGGACCGCAGCAGCATCTGATGCCTTGGTGACTGCTGTGGACGAAGCAGAAGGGCCTGGGTTCCTCAAACAGGTTTTAAAAGACCAAAGCTTGGTTCCAGGCCTAACCCCGATGCCCAGATTTCTGTTCCCTTGCAGTCTTGGGCTCTCTGCAGCACGTCTTGGGCTTGGGGCCTGTGGCTGAATTTGAAGTCACCTTTTCCAGTTTTTAGTGGGAGGAGGAAAGGAGACCTCCCTCTGTCCCTGTGGATGTGACAAAGGACCCTTCCAACACCACTTCCCTGGAGTGGTGGCACTGTTCTGCGGTGGCTGGTCGTGACTCTTCTCTGAGCGCCCGAGGAGTCTGTGAGGTCCTGTAGGCAGTTGGGCATCGTTGCTCTGCTGGGTGACTGCTTTGGGTTGGTGAGGGGTGCAAGAGGTTTATTGCTTCTTAGTCTCCATGCTCCACTAAAAAAGGTGGTCTGACCTACTGCCACAATGAGGTGGTCCATGTTCTCTTCCTTGCGAGAACAGACTTTCTCACTGAAACCCTCACAGAGGGTGTTGCCCAATGTTTGTGTACAGCAGTGGTGATGCCATGGTGAGGGTCTGAGGAAGAGGAAGAACTTTCTTGCCTTTGAGTGGGTAATAAACGTTGTTTGATAGGGCATATCTAAGGGTTGCTTCATCCTCCCGTTTAAAGGTAGGTCTGGGGGAAGACTTTGGGAACAGGAAGTGTCCTGGTTCCTCGATCTGGTTCTTCCTGTTCCCTTTCGGAGGAGGGTGGGCAGGAGTGCAGCACAGGAGAGCGAGGACTTCATATGCAGCGGTGGAAAATCCAGGGAAGGAAGCGTGCACGCTCCTCACCCAAAGCACCTCCCTCCCATCTGCGTGTCGCAGGCTCTGAGCAGGGCTATGGATTAGGTTGCCCTGTCTGCCCAGCCTTTTTGCCTGTTTCTGGTGGATTACCAATGCCGTCTGATGGATGCTTTTTCCTTTCTGTCGTGGCTTTGCACTATTATCTTATTTTCCATGCATCATCAGCTGCCTGTGACAGAGCAGTTTTGAGCATTCCTTGCTGCCTGCAGAATTTGAGGATGAAAGTTGGCTGGGTTGGTAGCCCATTCAGCCGTCAGGTTGCCCACATGTGCTTTTGTTCCAAGAGCACGTACCGAATAAAGACGTTGTGTTAAGAGGCGGGACGGGAGGGGACCACAAAGCATTTTAATATTTGTAGTTGCTTCCTAGGCCTCTCACAGCATCGCTTTGTCTACGTGAGCTGCATGAATTAGCATGCTGGAGCGCAGCCGCCCAGGGCCCCCGCGCCTCCACCCCAGTCGGTTGTTCAACCTTCTGTTTCCTCTTGCTTCCCTTTCATTGTTTGTGCTTCTCCCATGCCCCTTACCCGCTTCCCTCTTACACGTATTTGTGCTTTTTCTTTCTCCCCCCCTGCCCCCGCCATGTTTGTGATCTTTTGATTCCGGCTTCCTGCAGAGCCTGCGGAGCCGTGTGGGGATGTCTCACCTCCTGCCCTGGCCCCGCAGCCGAGCCGGACGGGTGCCTGGAGTGCTGCAGTTGATGAGGCGGTGCGTGGGCTTGTGTGCCGGGGCTGAGGAGGAGCTGGCTCTATCCGGTGTGCTGACAGTCTTCCCCTGGTCTACAGCTTCCTCCAGCATTTCAGTGTTTCTTCCTGGGTTCCCTTTCTGCTTTGAGACAAGCTGGGTTTTCTGGTCAGATGTGGCATCCGTGTTCCCTGGTGCCCTGTTCCTTCTTCTTGCTGAAGGTGGTGTGAAGTGTGAGGCAGCCGCAGAGCTCCTGCCTTGCTCTCCTCCTCCTTGCCTTGACCTTCTTTCCATAGCAAACATCCCTGGGGTAGGGAGCTGGATTTTTGTTTTTGTTCCCATCGCTTGTCCTCAGTGTGAAAAAGTCTTGCCTGTCCTGACGGTTGGGAGATGCTTGGAAAACCAGTGGGGTTTGACATGGAAAATCTCAAGTGCGAGAGGCTTGATTAGAGCCGTTGTGGTTTTTATTCAGACTCCTTATAATTTTGTGGTTTTGCTTGTTTGTTTGCAACTTGTTAATACTTAACTGAAATGCTTGAGAGAAAAGCTGCTTTGTGTAGGACTGGAGACCCAAGCCCTTTACCATTAAAGGCTGAAAAAGCTCCAGATACAAACAGCCGTGTTGGAGCACGTTAGTGCAAGTTGGAAGGTGGTTAGTTACATTTCTTTGCTGAAGAGGAGAGGAAAGAGCCCAAGGAAGAGCACAGTAAGGGTATCAGCCCTGCTGTCTCCACGGCTGCAAGCGTATGAAAGAAGAATCACAAATGCCATTTGTTCATGGTGGACACCACTTAAAAGAGGTATTGGACAGTCATAGTTGTGTGTTTCTGTCTGTCAAGAGCTGCCTTGGTGGTTACCGTGAGCATCCGAAGGCAGAGTGGGCAGGTTGGGTACCTGCAGATCGCGGCATTCAGCGCTTTCAGCCCCTTCAGTTTCGAGGGAGGAACTACTTTAAGTTTTGGGTCTTCTTAATATGATTGGAAATGACAGTAAGTCCTCAAAGGCAACATACACCAAACTTTTTTCCAGTGTCAGTGCCATGTCTGTCTGAATGGATGGGTTTTCTGCTGTTCCTGTGTGTTGCATGTAGGAGATGAGTGAGATGTTTTATTAGAGGAACACCTTGTGTATGTTTCAGTTTGCTTGCAGATATTTGGGAGATTACAGTGACTGCTTATTTCCGATTACTGTGGTAATGCTTCAGGTGCTCGAATTTTGGAGGAAGAGAGCACAATATTTACCGTACCACAGTCTGTTACGGACACTGGGCAAATACAGAGCTGCTGCCTGGGTTTTCACTTTAAAGGTTCTGCTTGGTGGTTCTGAAAGAGTTCATTTATTTTTCTTTCCCCTTGTAGTGGAGACTCGTCTTCAGCTCCTGCTCTCAAGTGCAGCTCAGGGGCTAATAAGGTTAATTGTTCTGCTGGTTTCGAAAGCTGATGAAGACCTTGATCTTCTGTAGGTATCAGAGATACGCAGCACTGCAGTATGTCATTAGCAGAGGCACATCCCATCAGCTATGCACAAATTCAATGTGCAGAGTCACCTACTTCAAAGCAGGGTTTGTCTGAAGGCTCACAATTTGTGTGAAAGCCTGAGACAGACTTGGGGTGGGAATTGTGTTCCTCTTTAGGCTGTTAAAAGGCTCCTCCAGCCTCCCAACTGAGCTTCTGGATGGTGCTGATAGGACTTGGGGCTGGTTGGCCATGCAGATTATGCAGAAGCTGTCAGCCCAAGCTCTCGGGACTTGTGTGACATGAGAGGGGCGCTTTCAGGGGCATTCTAGCACAAGATAAGCACCTGCCCATGTTCAGGATGAGGTTTGGAGGGAGGGGATTTTTTTCTCTGACATGGATAGGGTGATGGGACCTGCATTTTGGCATCAGGAGTCATTCTCTTCTTCCCATCCCCCTGTAGTACTTGTCTAGAGATACGGTAGTTTGAGAAAGCTTGAAAGCTTGCTTTTTTTTTTCTAAATCCCCAGTGTAAATATACACATAGCCTGTGGCACAGAGGAGGGAAAATATGGGAGATCTCGCCAGACATGGAGCTCTGTAAGCGTGCTCAGTCAAAGATGACTTCTTTTAATTTTTGTTTTTCCATGATTGTGATTTTATGCTGTGACTGCCCTGTAGACTGGGAAGGTTTTCTTTGTGGTTGCTTGAGAAAAAATGAAGAGGAGAAGTGGTAAGATAGCTAGTGCTAAGGGTGAGCGCTGTGTGGTGACACAGTCCCAGGCTTCTGATGCCTGGCAGATGCAAAGCCATTTAAAGGAGGAGTTAAGCCATTTAAAATGGGGATAGCTTGCCAGCCTTTTGTAACAAAGAAGCTGTTTCTGGAGGAGGTGGATGAGGAGCCCTTTAATTCTGCTTGGTATGGTACTGAGGTCCTGGAAGTACAAAAGGAGCTTGGAGAAGCTGAAAAACAGATGATGGGTTTGTATTGTGCCCTGGTGGTAGAGTGTAACAGCAAGGCTTAGCTCAGTCCTTAGAGGAGATGCCAGGTTTTCATGAGGGCCAGGTGCTAGGACCTCTCAGTAGGTAGGTCTGATGTGCTGCAGATTCTGGACAATTATCATGGTGTCTCCAACCTCACTTTAACAGCAGGCATACAGAAAGATCATCAAGTCCTCAGATTAACTTGTACTTCCATGTCAGGCTTGTTACAGGTTTGGTTGTGCTATGGTGAAAGCTGTGCTGCTTCTGTTTGAGCTGCTTGTGGCAAAAGATTGAAGTTTAGATGCATCTGGTACCTTTTGGCAAGATCTGTAATATTGTTAGACATAACTTCGTTATTTTAGCAATAATAATAATTAATTAAATTAAATAAATTATTATTAATCATAATATTAACCATATTTGCTGCCTTAGTGTGGTTGTCATTTTTTCCCCCTTCATGAGGCTCAGGTCTTCAGATATCCTGCTGTCTGTCTTGTTCAGTAGGTGAGCAGGGCTGCCTGGTCTGCTTAAGCATCTAAGCCTGTAGGAAGGTATTCAATGTTTGTGCAGGTGATTTTTTTCCCAGTAAGTAACAAAAATAGGAGCTAGAGTCAAAGGTGGTGACTTGGGGCCTGTTCCGTGATACGTTTACATGGAAAATGTGTAGGAGGGGTGGTGGAAGGTGTGCACTCTTTTAAGTGTTGGGTGTTTTTTTTACCTTTTCATTGCTAAGGTCTGTGGCTCGTGTCTTGTGGAACCGTCACCTGCAGAAGCAGTAGCTGGGAAAACTTACGAGCTGTTCCTGGCAGGATAACTGTGACCTCTTCCTGAAAAATGTTAATCTCCCTAAAATTGTCCCTGGTTTCATCAGCGTGGGCGTAACAAGTTCCATTTTGAGTTTTACCTAAAGCTTTCCTGGAGATCTTGGCTGGTTCAGAGCAGCTACCTGCTTGTTTTAAGTGGATTTCCTGCAGGGAGCTCATTGAACCAGTGCTTGATTTCATTTCTGTAGACAGCTCAAAGTGGTTAGTTGTGAACTGCAAGCTGGCACAGTTTGTTTGCATGTCTCAAAAATGACCTTAGTCCAGCAACTGAGCTAAGCTGTTGTGTTTCAAGCTTCTGCTCTCTCTGCTTTCTGTACATGCTGCTGATCACTGATAAGCTCTGGGCTTGGGATATCTCCATCCCGGTTGGAACATGGTACCTTGCCTTTGTTTTTGGTGTTACCACGTAATCTGAATTTCAAGGCATTCTGCGTCCGATTTCCTTAGATGCCAGCTAATGAAATTTACTGGCAGGGGGCAGATAATTTGAAGGTAGAGGAAATGGTCTTCCTGTAGTTTGACAGCAATTGATGGATTTAGACTGAAATTGTACGCGTGAGCAGAATTTTGTATAGATGCATTTGTATAAATGGAAAATGAGTCTGTTAATCAACAATTGGGGAAAAAAAAAGGAGTAGCAATGTTAAGTCACCTTTTACCTTGGCAAAATGAGCTGAAAGTCAAATGGGATGCCCAGCATCCACCTTACTTGAATCATAACGGAATCCCTGTAGGAATTTTAGATTTCTGCATTTGTTTTGCAAGCAAGTCACCTGAGAGTCCATCTTTGGAGGAGTTAAAAATGCTGTATGTGTCCAGTGCACCCTATTGCAATTCTGAGATTCTTACCTAGTGTTTTCTCTGTTTGTCAGGCTGATTCGGAGGAGGATGTGGAAGAGCATCCACAAGAGCAAAGGTAAGCAAAACTCGTATGAAAACAAGAGTATGGAAACTCGTTTTGGTTTTTGCTCTAGGAAAAACTGAAGTGTAATTGGACAGGCTGCTGGAAATTATTTTTTTTTCTGCTACATATTAGATAGACTTTCATTACTTGTGGCTTATTAATTTCTCAGCTAATGTTAATATTAATTTGTTAGCAAAACCAGAAAATAGTGCGCAGCGTATGCAAGACTGAAATGCCCTCTTGCATCTCTTTCTCCTTGTTCTATCTCCAAGCTGCATTTGCATTTCATTCCTTTTGCACAAAAAATTCTGTTTTTATTCTGCTGTATCGTATATTTTAAATTAAGTTATTTAAACAAGAGGACAGTGTTCTGTTCCAAAACCTGCAAACGTAAGTAGACTTGGAGTGTTAACGTGTACCAAGGCAGAGAGGGAGGTAAAGAAGATCTAAATCCAAAGGCTTATTAATGTCTTGCTGTGGCACAATAAATATCCTGCCTTATTTCTTGAAATCAGATAAATGATAAAGCTTTTAAGGGCTGTAGCCTCAACCCTGCTGTTTCTGTTAATATCGGGCCTCCTGTGTTTTGAAGGGTTGGGTAAATAGCACCACAGATTATTTTTTAAATACACATTTTGTTTCCTCTGAGCGTCCAGATTAAACTGCTTGGACATCTACCAGTGAAACACTTCCTTCGGTTGGTATGTGTTATTGTGGGTACAGCTTTCAGTGCCATGCCAGCCAGAAAGATCACAAGACTTAAAATAAACACGTGTAACACCACAGTGCTGTGATGGCTGCAGTTAGCCAGAAAGGCTTTTCTCATTTATCTCCCATCTTTGCCCTTAGCTTGGGTTTGAGAGCAAATAGATCTGATAAAACACAAGTCTTGCTGGGAGCTGGCAGAAGGGCCTGAGGGCGAGAAGGGAATGGCTATGATGGGTCTGTCCTGCACTGCAGTGCTGCTTTGTGCAGCTTTTCCCCCTGTTTCTGCCCCACTGGGAGCTTTCTCATCTGAACCCAGCATCACATTAGGGCTCCTGTGCCTCATCTCTGTGGGAATGACAAAGATGATATAAAAACAGTATGGGAGAGTTACTGCTGCCTCCTATGGTTTGTGCTCACCTGTGTGCCCCAATTCCTACCTGCATAGGGGATTTGTTTTCCTCCTCCTCTTGTGAAGAGAGGGCTAAACTATTGAAAGCTGGCATTTTCCCTGCACAAATACAGACCTTTCTGATTTTCAGCTGGGGACTACTACCATTCTGATGCAAAATTTTCACTGCATGCCTAAGCATGCTCTCTTTATTGAGAGGTAGTCAGACAACACCAGTCTCAAGTGCTGTGCTTAAGGTGTTTTCCAAGATTTTCATTAGTAGGCAGAGAGATGTCATTTAGGGGAAAAAAAAAAATCTCCACCTGCCTATTTTTCTCTGGAGGTGGATAGAGTAACTGTCTGCTATGGCAATAACACATATATTATGGAAAAATTAATGGTTCTTTAGACTCAGATAAGAGATAGGAAAAAGTAGTTTGACTGTTTTTTTGTCATTCAGGTGATTAAAGATTTTTCTGGTAATTACTCATTTTCAAAAATGAGCTTGTTTTCTGAAAGTAAAGTTTATGAGGTTTGCTTGCATGGATGGAAACATCCTTCTATTGTCATACTGAAAAGCTTCAGGAAACTTGACTAAACAGACACTGGTTTGTGGGCACCTTTTAAATTTTTTTGCTTTGCTGCCATATGCAAGCACCAATCTGTGTGTGCTGTGTATACTGAAGGGATGTTAGCAGACAGTGCAGGCTTTATGAAGAAGACCTAGGAAAGGTATGTTAGAAAAGTTAGAATTTATTAGTTTCTTTCCAGATTAACTTTCATTCTCTTGGCTTATGTTGCTATATGGTGAAATCGTAGGGATTTCCTTTTCCTATAGCAGCAAAACCTGAGAGCTTGCAGCATCTCCACCTCATTGTGTGCCAGCATGCACTAGGGAAATCAGCTAAAGCTACTGAAATTTGATGTGAAGCCCCTAGAAGCAAAGCACCTTAAAGCAGCGGTATGAACAGAAGTTAATGGAGATCGAGAATTCAAAATTTTCCCCAGAGCTGAAGAAAGTAGAGAGAGTTCATTATCTTGGGGCATAAAGGGGAAAGTCTCTTCCTCAAACATTGTTTTATTCAGATTTTAATTCTAGGTTAATGGGCTCTCTTGGGAGCTTGCTCTAACCTACTTTAAAAAAAGAAGAAAGGTGAAGTATTGGCAGCCTGTTAACTGACTTCCTGTACATGTGCATCACAGGATCTTCCATTTGGGGTGGGCTTCTTGTGCTCTTTTTGTGGCAAGTTCATAAGGGGGATGGGTGTAGTCTCATTATTTCTACCTTAGGTTTAACTTTAACAAGTACAGAAGTTTGCATGGAAGTGAAAGGATATTGTCAAAATAGCAGTTTTTGTAAAGAGCTGTTGCGGAGGTGAATGAGAAATGATTGATTTTGAGGTCCATGGGTTTGCAGCTGGCCTGAGTGAGAAAAAGGTAATTAGCAACTCCCTAATTTCCAGCCTGTGATTCCTGCCATTCTGATTGCTTGGATGCTACCACAGGTTGCTTTCTGCTGTTCTGTGTCTCTGAAATAAGAAATGCTGGACAGTAGGTACCTGAGTTGCTGGAATTACTGCTTCAGGCCACAGTCTTTGGCAGAATGGCCAAAGATGTATTTGGACTAGCATATTAAAAAAGCTTCAAGTTTCCTTAAAAAAATGTTTCTTACACTTGAAAGCCAGTGGTGAGAAGATGCCTTTCAGAACAACTTTGGTTCAGGAAGTTTTGTTAGAAGAAAGTCAATGATAGGTGTTGGCAGAAAGGGAGGGGTGTTTGGTTTTTTGTGTTTTCTTTTTTCTGTTTTCTTCTTCCTGCATGTTGGTAACTGTTCACTTGCCACAGCTGAGAGTAGCAAATTTTGAAGATGTAGGTGCTTGCTTTTTTATTCTTTTGCTAAAGCAGCAACATGAGTCAGATGCAGAAGTCTGGCACAGGTAAAAGGACAGTAAGTGTGAGGTGATGTGCACAAATGATGCTATCAAGTTTTTTAGCTTTCCAAGGAGGTAGACATTGTATTACCAAGAGAAAAATAAATTTTCACATGTATGACATTCTTAATCCTTGGTTTTGAGGACTTCTGGAGAAAGGCCTTTGAGGATCCCATTTCTCAGCTGACACGTTAAAGAACATTTGGACCAGAATAAACTGCTGTACTCGAGATGTGGAGCATGTGCTCTTATTATGTGATGTGCATTAATAATCCCTGAGAAAGAAATTACATACGATACTAAGAGTATGGTGTGTAATTAGCGAGTAAGAGGACGTTTTCCAGCCTTTACCGATGAGAATTGGGGCATGTTTTACTTTGAGTAGATAGGTATCAACTGCTAGGAGAATTATAAGTGTGATGCAGTTAGCTCAGTCAAGCCTTATTGTTGAACCTTTGCCTTTGATCACTGGGAGAGCGTTTGACCCCATGTACTGGAGCTGTTTGGGGCAGTAGATGGTATCAGCTCCTGGTGGGTTTCTGCTGGGGTGATAGTGCAGCCCTGGGAGTGACAGCTGGCGCGCAGCACTTTGACCTCTCCTGATTGCCAAGTGGGATTACTTTTAATCCTGTGATTTTTTGCTGTGTCTGTGAAACAATGCTCCAGACATGGAAGAAAAACTGGAAGGTAAAGGTAGCAAGGGAGCAGATTATTAGTTGCCTGAGAGACCACAAAGCAGTTAAGGTGCATGGACTGCAAAATTGCTTGGGGGTTTAGTGGATGCTTAAGAGATGTAATCATAACATTTGCCTCAGGAAGAATCTGGAGTGGGTTGGGAGAATGAGCCTGCTTCACATTGCGAGGTCGTATGTGGCAATTTCTCGCTGGCCACAATTTCATCTCATCTCCAGTCAAGAGGCACAGATGAGTCTGGTGCTGTGGATGGACGGTTAAGACACTTCACAGGTGACTCATCCTTCAAAAAAGCTGGTGGTCTTAGTGTTGTAATTTCTGATAGTCCAGTTCTTGGAAAGCAATGGCATGGGATTGGTGGTACTCCTGTGTACCACATAACTAGCTTGGGTGGTGGCTAAGCCAGGTAAAGAAAGATTGAAAAATAGGTTAGGATCAGATATTTGGGGGTTTTTTCCCTTCTGCTTTTTCAAACTGAAAACAGTAAAAATTGATTTTTGTGCCAGGAGAAATGTTCAGGTATTAAAACTACCATTTTTTATGCTGTTTGCTTTTTAATCATCTTATTAAAACTGAGTATCCATTGAGAAAGTGTTTCAAAATGAAAAGCTGACAAGTAGTTTTGAGACTGTCAGTGGGTGCTTAAACTGTAAGGAGCTATCCCAAAACAGTATTTTCAACCTAAGCTGTATTGAATACCACTCATCATTTAGATTGCCATTAAAGTTGCCCCCCTGAAAATATTTGAAAAATTACATCAAAATTTTCCTAGGATATATGCTTGGTCCTAACTTGCAATAGAAAAAGTTGGTTTTATTAAGTCTTTTATAGTTTTAATTTATTTTTTTTTTATTTAGCAAAAGAAGCAGAAATCCATGTGTGTATTAAAATAGAAAAACTGTATTTTTTTGAAGAAAGCTTTTTAGTCACCCTTAATGCACTTGCGTAAAGTTACATGTTTCTGGGTTGTACCAAAAACTGCTTCAGTATTGGTTAACTTTTGTTTTTAATTGATAAGTCACTTCTGTTGTATCCTACTTAGAATTTCACCAAATCACCGAGGGACTACTAATTTTAAGCTTTACTGGATGCCTAAAGAAATGAAATGTATGTTCTATAATCCTTGGAAGTAAAGGAGTGGAAATGAGATGCACACACCTGCCTGTTAAGCTTGGGTTAAAATCCCTAAGGAAACACCTGTAGGGAACACAGATGATCATGTGAAGCTAGAATTAAAAGCTACTGAAGAAAATTGCTAGAAGGTCAGCGAAGTTGGGGGATCTCTTGTAGATGGAGAAACAGATGGTTTTGGAAGGAACTACCAGTTGTGTTCTTCTCTCTTTCCTTACACTTCTGCCAGGCACAGCCAGGGTGGCAGGCTGAACTCTTGCTGCTTTAATCTTTTATCTCTGTTTTCCGTGTTGTAATTCATTCACTGATGAACTTTGACTTGCTGAACTTTGTATCAAATGCTGTTCGGGGCAGCTGTGCTTTTGTGTGGGTTGCTTCTTCCAAAGTATTGATCCTTTCGCAAAATTGTGTTGCTTGTCTGCTGATACAGGGAGTAAAAAACTTGTTTTTTTCCTGGGCTATTGCATGTGGGTGCTGTGTGCTAGCAAATGAGTCAGCTTTCCGTTTATTTATTTGTTTCTAAGTTGCTTTCAGACATTTCTGAAATGGGAGCAGTGGCCTAGGCCAGCTGTGCCATGTAGACTGAGGGGCTAACCTACGGCTTTCTGGGCTCCTGAGTTAGCTGCAGAGGAGACAATCCTGCTGTGTTTGGCAAAGAGCTGTTGAACTTCTGTCCTCAGTGCAGATGATGCGTGGCCAAATGTAATTACTCTTTGATATGCTGTTGCAATCCCTCTCATCATCAAAACCTTGTCTGCTTGCACTGAAAAAACCCTGCTGGTATGTATGTGTTTCCCTCATTGTTGTGAGCCCTCTTGGGCTGGAAGATGCCCGTGGTCAGATCAGTGGCTGTTTGATCTGTACATCAGCTTGTGCACTGACCTAAAATGGACTTTCTCATCCATGGGTGACAATTTGACTTTGGGAAATGAAGACAGTCTTGGTGTGGTAATTGAGAACTGGCACTTGTGCTTTCGTATGGCTCACACTGCGTTGAAAAGCCACATGGGCTGTCTTTATCCCTGTTTCTGTGCTGGTAAAAATAGCAGGGAGTGACGGTCTCCGCCCAGCTGGGGCTGTGAGGTTATTGTTTGCACAAGGAGTACTGTGTGAAGAAGCTGTATTTCTGGAGACGTGCTACTGGAGTAAACTTTCTCACATGTAATGACCTGTTTTAAATGGACAAATAAACTGTGCTTTACATTTTGGTGTCCTCTGTCTTTCCTTCTGTTAATAATTTCTTTACTTTCTTTTCCCACTTTCTGAGCTTTCTGTCTCTTCTGCAGATCTCTCGCATACCTTTTTATGGCATCTCTCCTTTCTCTTTATTTTCTCTCCGGGCCATGCCTGAAAGAGCTGTGGTTTCTGTACTGCAAGAGGAAGAGGCTGTCTTGCCCTCTCTGTTGTCCTGGTGCTGTCCTCTGCCTTGTGCAGCCCTACAAGTTGTCTAAGAAAACTCTGGATTAAAAACACTTGTTTTATTTTTGCCAGGTTAACCTGTGATCATTCCCTGTTTGGTTTCCCTGTTGCTTTCTGTGCATTGCTGCACAGAAGTGCTCCCTCAGTCTCTTCTTCCTGCTGTGCTGGATGGGTGCTGGACCCGACACCGGAGCCGTGGGTGGCAGCCTCAAGAGGAGCCTGCAGGGCAGCATCTCTCTTGCATCCTCCTAGGGAGGCCTGCCCGTGTCTCGGTGTGGCTCTTGTCCAGACCTCATGGTGTCTTCCCATTCTTTCCTTGGTCCTTCTGATTCCTCTCTTCTTCCACCTGCCTTTTGGTCTGCTGTTGCCATGGGTGGTTGCATGGTGGTACTCATGCCAAGGCTGACTCTGCTCCCTTATCGACTGCAGTGCAGGAGAAGCTGGGGAGGAGCCCAGTCAAATCTGCTGCTCTGCTTGCTGTTGGTGAGGTAGATGAGCAGGTTAATCCCGAAAAGTGTGGGGCTGAGAGGGGGAGCACCTTGTCATGTGTTGGAAATAAGGCCTTATCGAATCGGTGGCTGCTGGGTAGGAGGAGGGTAAAGCGTTTGCGTTGGCGTGATGGGTAGCCTGGGAGACAGTTGATGGGTTTGGGTGGATCATGTGGTGAATCACACAGCCTGCCACTGTATGGAAAGTTGAAGGCAAGTGCGCACGTATGTACATCACTTGTTGTGCACAGTTTTAATATTTTTCAGGCTCCTGGTGAAACCCTGTACCCTATGCTTTGGGACAGAGTCCACCCAGAATGCACAACTGGATATGAGTTGGGACAATCCTGATTGGAGCAGGTGGGGCCAGGGCATACAGTGCCTTATCTCCCATTCTGTGTTTGTTTCAGTACTGGCTGCAGAGCTGTGCAGCAGCAGAGATGGATCTCGTGGTGGCACAGGCTGTTGGAATTCAGCAAACACGTGGGGAGGGTCAGCTCTTAGTGCCAAGCAGCTGCATGCTGCGAGTGCTCTGTGAATCCACTCTGCAACATGGCATTTTTCTTGTTGAACTTAACCTGCCTTGTTTTGAAAAAGGGGATATTAGGACACATTTTGTATGTTTAGAGAAGATAAAAAAAATAAAGCAAAAACAAACAGCTGCTGTGTCATGTTTGTCCTTGCCCTAATTATTAGTGTCCCCTTAGCCTGTACATACTGCTTCCATCATATAAGTAGTTCAGAATAGGAACTCTCTTCTTACGCTTTTACTTTTACATTTTAATACACTAATAATGAATTTCAGATGTGTGTTAATCTCAGGCTAATCCTTCTGATTTGTGGGCAGTGGGCCACAAAAGATTTAGCTTTATTCTGTACATTTATTATTAATAAATTATTTTTACTTCCCTAATATCTGCTTCTTAGTTGCCCTTAAGAGGGTTTAATTTGCAGTAATTTTAATTTTACCACTATGCAGTTAAACTATAGACATCTGGAATAATAGACCGATGTCAGCAATCTGAAAATTAATACCCTATGAGCACTTACTGCTATTGCAGATTGGCAAATTGTGACAAAATAGAAAAAAACCCCAAAACAACAGCTTGCTCACTTCTAGGGATTTGCAGGCAGTTCACTTCTCAATCATCAACCCCAGCACCTTGGCTTGATTTTTATAAGCTGAGTATAAAGTTACCTGAAATCTATCTGATGCAGTGTAATAAAGTGTTATAGGCAATGCTCTTACCTGTCTCTCATCTTCATAGAGGCTCAGAGGTAATGCAAACATTGCTTATAATGCCTCACATTTTTTTTGAATTGACTAGCAAATGTGTTCTGGGAAAGCTGCACTCCCACCCTGGCAGTGGCTGTGAGTGCATGGCTTGTTGGTGAAGGAGCCTTTTCAGGCATTTTGGTGTTTGTAAGTAAAAAATGGACACAAGAAGAAAGCAGATAGCTCATTTGTACCACTTCCAATTCAGTCTTGGTCATAAATTCAAGCCTAGGTTTTAAAGAACGTCTTAGTTACGTTGTCTCAAACATAATTTTTTATCTACTTTCATCAGTAGCTGCTTTGGGAAGAGACTTTTTCTTTGTGGTGGTTGTTGCAGAATGACCCAACTCCCTTCTTTGTCAGGACAAAATTGTCCGGTCAAGTTCAGGGAGAGGAAAAGTGTATCAAATATTGTACTTGCACGTGATGACAGAATGCATTAACTCTTTTGCAGAGCTTTGAATACTCACTGTATAAATATTTGCTTTATATTTGTAGACGAGTTTGCTTTAATCAAATAAGCTAATTGCCTAGGAGAAACATGTGGTCAGTATGAATAACTTAAGTGTCTGCTTGTCCTCTCAGGAGTCCACCGTTCTATGTTACCTCCAGGCTGCCACTTGAGATAAGGAAGATAGAGGGCAAAGCTGGCTGTGTTAATAGTCACGTTATCTTCCTCTCCACCTCCTGCCCTCAGAGTGGTGTACAAATAAAGCTGCGTTTGTGTGTGTGTGTCTTGGTAACTTAGAAAGTGCAATTGATAGATAATTAGAAAAGGACAAAAGTACAAAACAGACCTTGCTTTCTGTAGAACAAATGAACTTGATATAAATTTTAAACACATTAATTCCTCAATCAAAAACAGTCACCATGAAAAAGCTTTTTTGCTCAGAATTATGAGGAAAAGGAGGGAGAAGGTAGCCCTCTTGTTTCTGGTAATGTTCTCATCTTCTGATAGCCTCTTCTCTGCTTCAAGATACTGCTGCAGTACATAATGAGCTGTAGTTGGTGGTTTACCATTTTACCCACCTGGATACCAGAACTCCACAGGTGTCAAAATTAAGAAATTTTAAGTCCAAAATAATGCTTTTGCTTCTGCCTGATAAAAGCCAGCTTCTACTTTAATGTTTTGTGAAGACACATGAAGAAGCTGTAAGGACTTGGAAGTAAAAAGGAGAAAGTTAAGGTGGTGTATCATGTTCAGTGCTGCTTAAAGCACAGGCTGCTTTTTTCTGGTTCATGGTTTTGTTACGTTTCAGTTAGAAGTTGGGCTTTCTGAGCAAGAAAAAGTTTGGTTAAAATGTTTGTTTGCAACAGCATGCTTCTTAGGGAAACATGAGAAATGCAGAAAACAGCTCACTACTTTTTTTAAGCCTAGAAACAACTGTTCTTTTGGATGATGAGATGGTGACACTTGCAGTAATTTAGCTGAGTTTATGTTATAAGAGACGTCAGTTTCTTTGCAGTCCTGAGATTTGAAGCTCGTCTGGCTTTTGGAGGTGCTTGTATGTCAATAGGATGATAACCTGACATGCTTCAAAATGCCTGGGAAGACTTTCAGAAATCTGAATAACCATATATGAAGAGGAAAAAGTGACCTTAAGTCAAAATTGTTCTGATAAACATTCGTGCTCTTTCTTCTGCATAAATAAATCATTATGTATTGCTTTTCAGTTTTTTAAATTGCTGCTCATTGTTCTAATTTTTCTGGGACCTGGTTATTTTCTTTGAGAGACTGAAGCATAGTTCTGTTGTCACATATCTCTGCACTTCTGTCTCAAAAAGAAAAAGTTAACTTTGCATTAAATAGGCAGTTTCAACTTTACAAAGCAGATAAAAAAATGACCAGTTTGTAATCTGCTCATCTTCGTCTCTGGTACTATCTGCCTTGTTGGTGGCACATACATGTTTCTCTCCTGCGTGGGAATTTCCCAGCTTTGTTTAAATCATGTGTGAATGCTGATACCTGATCTAGTGGAAAGCTAATAATCTCTCTTGTTTTACTGTTCCTTGTTCTTCTCTGTGCCCCTTGAATGCTTCCATGTTCTTACAGCCCTGTTTCCCCTCCTGATTTACTGGAGGGCTTCCCATGGGACAGGGTGCTCCCATGGGACAGGGTGCTAGATGGTAAAGGGGCTCAAGATAGTTGGTCAACATTCAAGGACCACTTCTTGCAAGCTCAGGATCAGAGCGTCCCAATGGGTATGAAATCAAGTAAGGGAGCCAGGAGACCAGCATGGTTAAACAAGGAACTGCTGGGCAAACTCAGGTGGAAAAAAAGAATCTATGGATCATGGAAGGAGGGGCTGGTCACTTGGGAGGAATATAGGACGGTTGTCAGAGGATGTAGAGAGGCAATCAGGAAAGCTAAGGCCTCCTTGGAACTTAACCTTGCAAGTCAGGTCAAGGATAATAGAAAGGGCTTTTTCAAATACATAGCAAATAAAACTAACACTAGAGGCAATATAGGCCCACTGATGAATGAGGTGGGTGCCCTAGAGACAGAGGATATAAAGAAGGCAGAGGTGCTGAATGCCTTCTTTGCCTCTG
>VZRW01004680.1:122978-215722 GCA_013398125.1 Aegotheles bennettii | reverse complement strand
TGGAGTCTCCTTGGCTGGAGACATCCAAACCCCACCTGGCTGCGTTCCTGTGTGATGGACTCTAGGTGACCCTGCTCTGGCAGGGGGGTTGGACTGGATGAGCTTTCGAGGTCCCTTCCAACCCCTAGGATTCTGTGATTCTGTGTGATTCTTCCAGCCACTGGTGTGGTGGGTATATACTTGAAAAGCTTTTGTGGGTCCTAAGAGAGGGTCCAAAATGGGATTGTTACACAGACTCTCAGATTCCCATAAACTGTAGGGACTGGCTTAGAGTCACTGCAAGTGCTGCCATCCAGTCCTGCACACGAGCTGACAGTGTTTATAGCAAGCAGTGGATCCAAATGTTAATACCTAACATTTGTTTCAGTTTGTGGCTGTACGGAGGTCTTGACCTTTCCTGTGAAGCTGCTTCAATTGTTTCTGTGATTTCTGGTTGTCAAAATTAAGCAAAGAAAAAAAGCCACCTGGGATCCTGCTTCCTGCTGCTGGTCTTTCCCCTGTGAGCACTTCTGAAGGGTTTCTCCATGGGCAGCACGTGGGTTTGATGGGATCAGGGAACTCTTTGCAGCCCTTCAGCTGTGGGTATTAGTTCCTTGTCATTGAGAACAGAAATGGGTTCAGCAGTCAAATATCAAACCAGAATTGGGCCATCTGAATACATGTGTATGTGCTTGAATGCCATCTCCTGGTGTTTAGGACACTGGTCCATGTTTGTTGGAGCAGCCTGTTGCACTGCCGTTGGGAATACACTTGGAACAAAGAGGGACTTTGGAGACTTCTTTGACCCTGAGTCAGCAGTCTGCGTGTGATGTGTTTAGCACTGGAGAGAGCAAACACAGATGCATGCTGTTTTTTGTATTGTTTGTGAGGAGGATCCTTTGTATGGTTTTGAAAGTCTTGAGGTTCCTGTGTATTGTGCTGCCTTTTAACTCCATCGCTGTGGTGCGCTCTGAAAGGGGCAGTTTCCACAAGCAGTGGAAGATGCAGGTGTGCAGTTCTTTAAGACTCTAAGACCTCTTGCTCTTTGTCAGTCCCAGAGCAAAGCACACCATGTTCTCAAGGCTTTTCTTGGTGGAAATATGTAAAAGCTGTTAATTACTCATCTGTTACAGGCTGGGTCTTTTATAAACAGGTCGGGTCTGTGGGTACATTTCACTGTGTTTGAAACCCGTCTTCATACACGCTGTAGTGTTAGCAGTTGTTGCACAACAGAGCTAAGTCCTGTGAGATCTGTAGAACAGAAAGCAAAAATGATGGATTGAATTTTACTGAATTATGTGACAATATGGTAGTTTTATTTTTTTTGACAAGTTGCAATGATTCATTAAAAAAAAGTTGGTTGTATTTGGTAGAAAGTAAAAGCTGTAACTTTAATTATACCTTTGTGACTGATGATAGGACAAGGGGCAATGGTTGTAAACTGGAGCATAAGAGGTTCCGTGTGAATATCAGGAAAAACTTTTTCACTGTGAGAGTGCCAGAGCACTGGACCAGGCTGCCCAGAGAGGTTGTGGAGTCTCCTTCCCTGGAGACATTCAAACCCCGCCTGGATGCGTTCCTGTGTGATGGACTCTAGGTGACCCTGCTCTGGCAGGGGGGTTGGACTGGATGATCCTTCGAGGTCCCTTCCAACCCTAGAATTCTGTGATTCTGTGATACTGAGGCACTGCTTATTGTGTGAAGATGCACATTTCTTGGGATTTCAGAGTAGTAGGTATGAGATGTCATCCTGGAAGATCTGGTTGCCTTTATAGGAGTCAATGCAGAAATTACTGTGTGAAGTTGTTTGCTCTCTACTTGAAAAGCACAACAGCCTAACAAAGATTATTAGAAGTGTCTAAAATATCAAAGGCTTGTGTTTTTACTTTAGAACCCTACCAAAGTTACTGGCAAGTGACTGTCATCACCCACAGGGTTGGACACCCACAGTTCGGGTGCCCTCTGGGCATCAGGCACCAGCTTCTGGCTGGGGTAATGCTGTAGTCTGTCGGCTCCTGCACCACACACTGGCTGCAAATCCCAAGCGTTTCCAAGTAGTGATGCCATCAGTATTAACAAGTACTGCCCAGCATCATGGTTACACTAGTGTCTTGACATTAAACCTCTGAGTGGAGAGGCATTAGAATTTGATCTTTCGAGGTCCCTTCCAACCCCTAGGATTCTGTGATTTGCAGCAAGGACATGGAAGTAGGAGAGGTGGTTTTCTTTCCCCTCATTAAATGCCCGCTGTCTGGCTGGGTACCTGGTGATGTTCATCTCACAACAAACTACACTGCAAGATTGCGCCGAGTACTTGTTTTTTTCCCATTTTTGTTTCCTCTGGGCTGATAGGACCCTCCTGGGAGAGCCTGCTGCGAGCCCCGTGGATGCAGTAGCCTGGTCCTGCTCCCTGGTGGGGAGCCAGAGCCTGAGGGGCTGTGCATCTGAGGAGGAGGAGGTGGCAGCAAGGCAGTGGCTGAGTGGGCAAACCAGTAGTGTTCCTGAGGCCATGAGCCCGTTCTGCAGTATTGTTGCTCTGTGGTTAGAGCGGTATCCCGTAAGCTTACAGTGCCATCATGGCATCTGTGCGTTGCTCATCTGATGCTTGAGAGCAGGTCAACATAGAGAACCAGCTAAGACACCTTATCTAACAATGGTTGCTCCAAGCGTGATAAAAAAAACACGTTTCAGAGCAACCAACAGAAGAGCTGCAAGGACAGCAGCCAGGCGAGGTTCACCTGCCCCATGACTTGGACCTAGCCCTCAGTGACAGGAAGGACCCATCCCCCCCAGGGGGAAGCTCCCTCCCTGCGCACCTGGGTGGTGAAGGAGGATTAATTTCAGGACAAAGCTTTAGATGTTGAAAGGCTGGTCACCTCTAGCTTCTTCTGAGTGAAAGAGAGGTTTCACCAGCGGACAGTCAAGGAATTTAATTTAGCTGCTTTGAATTGCCTTGGGAGCAGCCCGTTTTTCCCAGTCCTTCAGAGGGAGAGGGAAATGGCAGGTTTGCTAATTCCAGAGCCAGGGGTGAGAGAGCGCTCCCGTCCCGTCCCCCTGACCTCTGCGGCTTCCCCTGCTGTGTGCAGCTTCCCTGTGCCGCAGAGGGCAAGGGGGCAGGTGAAGTTGCAGTAACATTTTCAAACCCTCAGCATTTCTGACTTGCACAACGATCCAGGCCTGCCCTCTCTGCTCGGGTCTTCATACAAGTTCAGAGGCTTGAGATGCCCGGCCTCGGTCTCTGTTGTTGTGGGGCAGAGGCTGTGGCTGGCAGCCTGCACCTTGGGTACCGCAGGACTTTTTGCTGCAGAAGCAAAGGGCACCTGTGCAACCACCAGAGCTTTCTCAATGAGTGGTGCAATCCTGGGAGAGCTGCTTCACGTGCCTTCTGTCTGCTTCAGTGCACTGGGTGCTCGTCTCGAGCCTGCTGCCTCTTACTGAAGCACAGAGCAGCGTGTTGGTTAAGGCAAAACCCTGCCAGAACGGGCTGCTGCCATCCAGGCGTGGTGGCCTGGCTGGGGAGGGAGAGCCCGGGCAGGTGGCGAGGTGTGCGTGACGCTGGTGAGACATCTTGCTTAGCACAGTGCCGGAAACCGCTCAGATGCAACGCTGAGCCTGTCTAGAATTTGGCAGTGGGGGAAGGACAGGGTGTAAATGCCAGAGACGTGGGGGTGAATGGGGTAACGAAAGAAAAAATTGCTGAAGTTTGTGGAGAGTAAAGAAAATAATACATGTGCCCCTGAAAAAAAAAATAATGCAAAGTGAACGACGCTACTGGTAGGAAGGGAAAACTGAAAGCTTGCTGGTTTCAAGTGGTAGGCAGAACTGATAAGGGACAACAGCAGATTTCAATCTTAACGATGAGAGCAAAGGTATACAATAGCAAAAGGGAAGTGAAATGAGAGAGAGGAGGCAGTGGCTGATGCGTAACTGTTTGCACCTTGTGTAACCACCACCTCCGTTTATGTAAAATGACTTCAAGGGTCCCTGCAAAACGGAATTGAGTCTCAGCGCTCTGGCTGGCGGAAGCGTGCAGCAGCCCTGCTGTGCACTCACTTATGTCAGCTGTTACACAGGGTGCAAGGCAGTCAGCAAGCCAGACCTCAGGACTGGTGATGTCGGTCACCTTTTACATTTTGCCTACTTACATATTTTTTTTTGTGCTGAATTACATTGCCCTATTGATTGAAATTGTGGGATGGCGTTTTTAAATGAAGGTCTCCGCAATAAGCACATCAATAAACCTACAAACAGTAAAGACCTGAGCACAGAGATGATGAATATGCTGACCACGTATAAGCATAAATCGTGTAATTACTGTTTTCTTGAAATGGGACTGGAACAACGAGGAGCACTGTGCTGCCCTTGGGAAGTGAGTTGCCATGGAATATCGTAGAATTAAGTTTTGCCATTCCTTATTGTTCTGTGGATTTCACGTGCCTGCCTGCTAGTGGTGTGTGCCATGTGCATCACTGGTTTGTCTCTGAATCTGGATTCCTGGCAACGGGTGGAGGCTATGGAGTTGAAGGGCCTGTACTTGACCAGCTCCTTGACCCGTGCTTTACACGCTTTGTTGCTATTAACTGCCTTTCTTCAATAGCTATTGTCTGATTTCTGTCTTGGTGTGTTCTGTCTTTTATTCCAGTCCCTTACCGCCAGCTCGCTGCCTACAGCCCACGAGGTGCCTGCTGCCTGCTTAGGTATTTCTGTGGCCTGTTGCTGACCCAGTTTCTCCAGTGTTCAAACTGCCCTTTTGAAAAGGGGGCATTTCTGGCCTTTGTGAGCATTCCCAGTGTTGCTGGGATAACGTGGCTGATCCCGCAGATGTTGCTTTAAAACAAACACAGCCCCCCTGCCCCGGCCCCCATGCTTTCAGTCTTGCTTGGATTTTTTTTCTCTCTTTGTAAATAAATGCAATTGTTAATGCTTTCTGGTCGTCCAAGCGGTGGGCTGCGTTTTGGCGGATGGTTTGTGCTTGGAATAATTACTGAAATGTTTGCTGTGCAGGCAGGGGGACCAGTGCGTGGCTATAAAGAGAGTACACTTCTGGATTTTAAGATTAAGACCTTTGCTTCTGTTCCCAGACTGAGGAAGCTCATTTGGGATATGGAGAACTGCAAGCTGCCTCCATGTCTGTTGTGGCTTTGTTGTGAGGTCTGGCTTGGAGGTTAGGTCCTGCTAGGCATGTGCACTGGGTTGGGGACAGTGATGCTTGGTTTGAACACTTGCACCTTTTTTTCATTTTCCTTCTGTCTGCTGAAATTTTATGGGCTGTGGAAAGGCACCAGTAGAGGTTGGGGGTTGACCTGCTGGAAAGCAGCTCTGGTGAGAAGTCCTGGTGGACAACAAGTTAACCATGAGCCACCCGCCTGGATTCAATCCTGTGCCAGCTGTCACTCCATGTCAATATTTTATGCTAAAAAAGGAGCGATGAGGCTTTGTAAGGCAGATCTTCATTTCAAAATGGAACACCACTTTTGGCAGGAATACGGCAAAAAGACAGAGGGCATAAGGAAGCGTGAGGTGCTGCCTCAAACCATGGCAAGCAGTAGGTAATGCATGGATTTACCACTACCACAAGATCACATTTTTGTCACCTCATTTTACAGAATCACAGAATGGTGGGGGTTGGAAGGGACCTCTGGAGATCATTTAGTCCAACCCCCTTGCTAAAGCAGGTTCACCTAGAGTAGGTGACACAGGATCATATCCAGGTAAGTTTTGGATGTCTTCAGAGAAGGAGACTTCACAGCCTCTCTGGGCAGCCTGTTCCAGTGCTCTGTCACCCTCAAAGTAAAGAAGTTTTTCCTCAGGTTTAGATGGAACTTCCTGTATTCCAGTTTATGTCCGTTGCCCCCTGTCCTGTCACTGGGCACCATGGGAAGAGTCTGGCCCCGTCCTCCTGACACCCACCCTGTAGATATTTGATAATTGTTGATAAGATCCCCTCTCAGTCTTCTCTTCTCCAGGCTAAAAAGACCCAGGTCTCTCAGCCTTTCCTCCTAAGAGAGATGCTTCAGTCCCCTCATCATTTTTGTAAAAGCTGACTTCTGCTATTTTTTTCAGCACTTTTTTCTCCTCTTCCTTCCCATACCAGCTATCCTGATGAAGGAAACAAATACTAACTTGTTGACTCAAGGTCCCCCTTGCTGGAAATCAGAGCTCCAGAGGTTAATGTACCAACCATAACATACCTGAGGGTTTTTTGGTGATACACATTTTTGTAATAAACCTGTGAAACAGGGTGTGTTTCATATGTTTCTGCTTTGTTTAATAGCAGAAGGTTGCAGCATTTTGTACGTCAGAAGAATTGGCTCAGAGCGTATGCTGTGCATTGGCTTCAACAGATCCCAGATGTTTTGTAAGGACCTGGTAATTTCTGCAGTAAGCATTGTAACTACTAATCCTGCTAATGCCAAAATTTTTGCATTTTTGCCAGTTTGAGTTTTCTGGTATAAATTTTTTCATGCCTATGTTTGCTTTAACAACATAATCTAACAAAGTATAAATACATGGTAGTACTTAGGAGTAGGTCACAAATGCACTGTGAGAGTCCTTCCTTTTATTAATAGCACTAAATCATGGAGCTGGTTTTTTTGTTTTGCATACCATGAACCAGAGCACCAAGTGACACAAGACAGGCAAGTGCAGCAAGCTGCTGTTTTCAAAAGGGGAATTTGGCAGGCTGTCTGCGTGGTGTCCTGCCACCGAAAGGGTTTGCTGGCTTTAGGTTAGAAAGTGGAAATGATCTGATGCTGTGGAGGATTCTCCTGTTCTTTTTCCGCCCACTGAAGGGGATGTACTTGGAAATATAACTGGAGTTTTGTATGGGGAGTTGGAAAAGAAAAACTTTTACTGTAAGAGTAGGTATATATGACTGGATGACTGAAGTCTATAGATGAAGGTGAAAATGCACAGTGCAATTGGTTAATAAAATATGAATGAACAATCAGTAGCCTTCAATTTTTTTTTTTTTGCTATTGTAATTTTAAAATGTTCTTCATAAGAAAAAAGTGCCATATTTTTCTGGAGAAAATACGTGTCCCATCTAATAAATAGTTCTATGCATCACATCTGTAAAATGGCACAGATCCAGCAGGTTACTGCACCAGAACAAAAAGCTTTGTCAAGTGACATTGAAACATTTGGAGGGGCACTAAAGGGGATATAATACATCCCAAGTGGGAGAGGTGGAAAACAAGAACAAGAGAGTGATGATCCTGGGAGATGGAGGTGTTGATTTTGAGCCGAAACTACTTTTCCAGTGTCGCTGTTTGTCTGGTTAGTGACTTACCTTTAACTTTTCCTGCTTAAGATTTGGTAGTGTCCACTGGAGTGTGGGAGAGCAGCTTTGTTCCCCTGCTCTACTCAGGAAGACTGGGCAACTACAGCTTCACCCTGCAGCTTATTCTGTTTTTCATCTTTGCATCAAATTTTCGCAGTCGTATAATACAATTTGTGAAATGCTATTCAATTACATGAAAAATCAGGTATTCTTAGAAAGTTACTGTATGGAGTTTAAATTCTGGGTTGTTCGCACGTGCTTCCAAAATCCTGTGTGAAGCATCATGTGGTAGAGAAGAGAATTAAGTTTTTGGTAAGTCTGGCAATCAATAGCAGCAATAGTTTTTCGCCTTATAAAACTGGTAACATTGAGAAAGCTGGTCTTGATGTGTTCCTCAAGCAAATGTTTGCTAAAAGGATTTTGAAAGAGGTGCACATACTTAAGTTTTTGAGAGGGACTTCCCCAGCATCTTACCAGTTTGTAAACTAATTTACTGCCTTATGCATCTAAACTGTATATTGTAGTATTTGCTTTTCCACAGTAGTAGCATCTGGTAAAGTAGTGTGTACATAATGTGTACCATTTTCCACATGGAAACCATTTTGGTTGTCTGTCTTCATATGTTGGCTTAAACAAGGAATGGTATTGGGTGTTTGTAGGTGAATTGCTGTGCTTAAAGGTTGATGCTCAAAGGTTATAGTGTGTTTTGAAAGATTTAGGCTGAAATTCACAAAAGAGAAGCACAAAGTCCAGGCTGATGTTTTCCACTATTGGGTCAAACTTGGATTTTGCAGCTTTAGGAGATGTGAACTTCCTGACTTTTCCATGGCTTCTTTTCAGAGCAGGTGGTATCTTTTAAAGCCCTAGATCTGAGTTTTCTTTTATTTGCTTAGTTTCTTTTTTAGTTAATAGTCTTTTTTTTCTGTTTCAGGGGATAAAAGGGGAGAGAATGTTCAGTATGTAACAGGTTCAGTGTAAAGTTTTCCTATGGGCCTAGGATCTACCATACAAATCTGTGCCTTAGCAGCCCTACAGGCCTGTACTCTTTCACTATAAGAAGACCCTAAAAGGCTTGGGTTGGTGCAGAAACAGAAAATAGACGGCTCCTTAGGAAGATTATCACTCTTAATTATTAAGCAGGTCAAGCTTATCAGCACCTGTAGAGCTCTTTCAGGCATTTTGCTGAACTGTTCTAACTTAAAATGGTTTCTGTCAAGATGGAAATTTTTGGCTGTGGCTATAAATAGAAAAAGGAAATGGTTTGGTGCAATGATATTTGACAAGAATGTAACTTCCTATTGCTGTGAGCTTTGCAGCCCCACTGAGCTTCCTGTCCGTGCCCTCCCTGCTCCCCAGGCAGGAGCCAGATCCCCCCAGCCAAAGAAATTGTATAATGCGTTGCCCTGGCGTGTGAAACACTTGAAGGAGTGTTGCTGCTGAATTGACAGAAATTGATGCTTTGCTCTTCAGCTTGGGGAGATTTTTTTGAGTAAAATTGTGTGCTTGATGAAATGAATTTTTATTTTAACCAGTAAATACGGAATTTCAATTGATGCATTAGAAAGGTGAGGTCTGCTTCCACATGGATCTCTTCCTTCTATACTGCCGATTATCTCATGGACACTCTGCAGCAAGTGAAGACAAGTCCATTGTTATTTTTAAGGGAATTAATTTAATTGAGGCAAGCGTGATATGATTGGTATTTGTTTCTTCTGGAATATCTACCTTTTCCTTTGTTAGATTCCTAATTACGTTAGTACAGGACTATGCTTAAAAATAGCCCCTGCCACTAACATTTTCTGCCATGGTTTTGCCATTGTGAGGACAGAATTAAATACTTTACTATCTGGTAAGTAAAAAAATAAGTGTGCTGTGCTTAGGTACAAGGCAGGTGGGTTTGTGGTCTGTCTTCTGACTTTCTTGAGGTTCTGTTATCTCACCTCTTTCACAGGGCCATGCTGTGAAATTTGACTTGTCCTTTTTACAAGGGCATGTAGTGATAGGGCAAGAGGAAACGGGTTCAAACAAAAGGAAGGCAGATTTAGATTGGGCTTTAGGAAGAAGCTCTTTCCTGTGAGGGTGGTGAGACACTGGCACAGGTTGCCCAGAGAAGGTGTGGCTGCCCCCTTCCTGGCAGTGTGCACGGCCACGCTGGATGGAGCTTTGGGAAACCTGGTCTAATGGTAGGTGTCCCTGCCCATGGCAGGGGGCTTGAAACTGGATGATCTTTAAGATCCCTTCCAATACAAACCATTTTATGATTCTAAAATGCTTTGAAAACTGCAGGTAGGGCACGGTCACTTCAATTTCATGGTATTTTAGCACAAGGCTTGCAGTTAGTGCTTTGCTTTTAGCTGGAGAAGGCAGCACGCTGACAGTGTGGAAGCCTTTTCGCTAGATATTTCTCCATGTGCTCTTTTTCTAGGGTTCATGTTTTCAGAGTGTCTGGAAAAGGCTTTGAGCAGCACATCTCCACTTGAAAATGTTTCATTTTCAGTTCAGAGACTCTGGGCAGGCGCCTGGATAAATAGCATGATTTTTCAGAGGTATGGAGTTCCATAGCTTTTCTTGACGTGATTTTGAGTTGTGAGTTGAGCAGCATTCTTCAAAGAGGAGCCATTTATTTACATGTATAAAGGAGGCCAGGGTGCTTTCAGGTTTGACTGCCTTTCTTAATACTTGTTAATTAAGTAAGATAGGCAAAAGTTAACATCTCAGAAATTATTTGTGATCTTGGTGTCAGTTTTTGAAGAAAACATACCTGGGTTATGCAGGCAGTTTAAAGGGTTTTTTGCTTGTTATTTTTTTTCTGAGGGATTGGAAACTACAGAGTAAGCAAATTACACAAAAAAGTGAGTTTGGCTATAAAGCTGTGAAGTTTAAAAAGGAAAAAAAATAGCACGAGCTGCTTTGTCCACCTTTGAGATTTGTGTTTTTATTTCACATACTGATGGGCTAGAGGCATTTTTTAAAAAGACACGAAATGCAGTATTTTCTCATAACCCCAGAAGTCCAGGACCTGGTAATTCAAGATAAAATGTCAAGCATGCCAAAAAAGTGTGTGCGTGTGTTAGGCAAGTAAGTAGCTCTCTTAATTTATTTTGGAAAGAACTAAAATAAAGAATAAACTTTATAGTTTCTGCAATTTTAACAGTTTAATAGAAGATTGCTGACTTAAAAAAAGTTAAATTGTAAAGAAGGTTAAGAAAAAGAAAGGCAAACTAAAGGTTTTATTTCAGAGCAGTTATCATTGTCTTAATTGCTTAAAGATCACCTTTTGAAATACTGCACTGTGTGAACAGGCAATTGTTAAATGATACAAGGCAAGAAGGAAAATGAAGGTGGATGTTCTGCTTGCCAGGTTACTTGGGATTTGCTGGCAGTGGTAGAGATGCTTCAGAGGAAAATGTTTGATGTGCATTTTGAACTAGTGGGCCCCGTATACTCATCCAAAAATATAACTTTGATATTTCTCAGCCTAGCTGAAACAAGACCCCCTTTTTTTTGTGTCCACAAGTAGTTGCAGGTTCAGCTTAGGCCACATGGGTACCTGATTAGCAAGCTCAATTCACTGATAACCCACTTATTGTTCTCCCACGTTTGTGCTTCAGGGTTTCTAGGGGTTTTATATACTTCCTGATTTTTAAAATTTCTGTTTTGTTTTTTTTTTTCCCCTGCTCAAGCAGACTGTCTGTCCAAGACATTGGGGAAAAAAATAGGGTCCCCCTAGACCATCTCTAGAGAGCAATGTTCGTTGCTTGAAATCTGGGTGGCTAAAGGATTTTGAAAGAAGAGGTTTCAGAAAACAATTTCAAATGAACTCAAGTCATTGTGAATTAATTTCTTAATTTAGTACAGATTTCAGTTACTTCAGAAGTCAAGGACTGATTTATGGGAGGGAATAATTCCATTCTGTTGTTAAACACACTTTATTGTGCTGCTGCTGCTGCGAAAACACAAACCACAGTCACATCTGGGAAAGAAAGCCTTGTCTTTTCATCAGGATGCTCACTGTAGTGCTTCATGCCTCGTTGCCTATTTTCTCTGCTAGGTTTCTTTGTGAGTCTTACTCCAATTTTTGTTGTCCTCATTTAACTTCTTTGGACATTTTTCAAGGAGACTGTCTGGGTCTGAGGGTAGCGAAGAAAGCAAATTTTATTTATCTGTGTCCTTCCATTTACATCCCATTGAGAAATACGGCTTTATAAGTGCTATACTGTGAGATACTGTGAGTTTGATCACAATTTTGTGTAGTTTTGTAATAAATAGAACTGAAGCATTGCTGTCCTAGGTAGCTATTCTACAAAGGGTTTATGTAAATATTATTGCAGAATTTTGTAGGAAGAGGAAGCACAGGTAGCAAGAGAAGAGGTTACCCAAAAAGACAATGAATGGCAGTGGAAACACCAGGGCTAGAGGAGAGGGGGCAGTTCAAGTTGCTGGAGGAGAGCAATGGGCTAGGGGCTGAATGGAAGTGATGGAGAATTTGTGCTTTATACATTGAGCTAGGCTTACCTACCTCTTTATCTCTGTACTTTTTGAAATAAGCTAAGTATCAGCCCATTGAAACTTTGCTGAGCAGGTCTTGGCTATATGCTGCTTTGCCAATTTCAGAAATCAAAAAAAAAATAAAATAAGATTGCTAGACCTGCCACCTTAAATCATGACTTTGACCATAAATCATGGTATTTGTTTTCAGAGAGATTGTCTTCTTCATTTCACTGGTTTATTTTGGTTTAGCTCCTCTTGTAGCCAAAACATGCTAAATTGCAGGCACGCATGCACACACACACATTATTTGGTGGGTAATGCTGTTTTGGCCTTTCCTGCTTTCCACAGTCTAAAATTTGGTCCCTGATGTGCATAGCATAGTTCAGAGGAGGAGATGATGACCACCCTTCTTCCAGAAGCAGCACAGCTCTCTGGTAAAGCTTGTAAGTGAATTCCTAGTGATGGGTTGCCAATCCCAAGCATTCAGCAGCAGTGAGTCAGTCCTCCCCCTCTTTCCTAAACAATGCAGTGCTAAAAATACTGGAGTTTTTTGCCTTCTAAGTTTCCAGTGTTTAAAATTCACATTTTTGTTATTTTACTTGCTGGACATTTTCTTCTTATAAAAAAAACCCAAACCAAAACAAAACAAACAAAAAAAGGGACCTGGGGGTCCTGGTGGACAGGAGGATGACCATGAGCCAGCAATGTGCCCTTGTGGCCAAGAAGGCCAATGGCATCCTGGGGTGCATTAGAAAGGGGGTGGTCAGTAGGTCGAGAGAGGTTCTCCTCCCCCTCTATTCTGCCTTGGTGAGGCCACACCTGGAGTATTGTGTCCAGTTCTGGGCCCCACAGTTCAAGAAGGACAGGGAACTGCTTGAGAGAGTCCAGCGCAGAGCCACAAAGATGATGAAGGGAGTGGAACATCTCCCTTGTGAGGAAAGGCTGAGGGAGCTGGGGCTCTTTAGCTTGGAGAAAAGGAGACTGAGGGGCGACCTCATCCATGGTTACAAATATGTAAAGGGTGAGGGTCAGGATGATGGAGCCAAGCTTTTTACAGTGATGACCAATGATAGGACAAGGGGCAATGGATGCAAACTGGAGCACAGGAGGTTCCATGTGAATATCAGGAGAAACTTTTTCACTGTGCGAGTGCCAGAGCACTGGAACAGGCTGCCCAGAGAGGTTGTGGAGTCTCCTTGGCTGGAGACATTTAAACCCCGCCTGGATGCGTTCCTGTGTGATGGACTCTAGGTGACCCTGCTCTGGCAGGGGGGGTGGACTAGATGATCCTTCGAGGTCCCTTCCAACCCTAGAATTCTGTGATTCTGTGATAACCAAAACCCCCCAAAACCCAAAACAAACTATAAAGACTGAATAGTTCATGTGTTACCACCTGAGTCTTAGACAGGGCTATCCCCATGTTATCACCTGAGCCTTAGGTTGCTACGGGGCTTCAGGAGGTCCTCTAAGTCTCTGGAGCTGAGGTGGCAAGTGTGGCAGGGCTGAGGCAGTGAGGAGCTTCGCTTCTCCAGGTGCCACAGCCCTACACACCACGTATAGCTGGCCTGTGAGCTGTATGGGGTTGTTGCAAGGTGAACTTATGTTCCGATTTCTGAGAACTCTTTCTGCCTCTAGGAAAGAAGTGAAATCTGGTTACAAAAAATCAGAATTTAAAAATATTCTTGTTTCAGTTTTAATTGGTGTTCCTTCGTGGTAAACTCAAGTTTTAGTTTCATATTTCCAAACAGTTTCATCATCTCTTTCAAAGCTTTTAGGAGCTGCAGTGTAACCTGCATGGCTACAGCTTGGTGCTTTTACTGCCTTTGGTAAATGGGAGGTTGGGAGAAGAGAGGCGCTAGAGGCTGTGACAAACCAAAGCTTTGTATCAGCTCTGCAGAAGGCTGTTTCAGCTGCTGTTTCTATTTTTACATCAATTTCCTCTTAATTAACTGTTTTCATTTGTCCAAATAATTTCTTTGAATCAGCTGCAATCAGAGCTATTAAAAGTATTTGGGTTTGGTTGTTTCCACACGTGTGAATCTCATCCTCTCAGTCTGCTTTTTGTTTGTCAGGTGTGCTCTAGAGGAATGAATCTAAAATTGGTCAGTAAATGAGAGTTTTTTAAATTTCATTTCTCTGTTTCAGTTTACATATAAAAATTGTGCTTTCTTACGTAATACATACATGCTTTCATATCTTAAAACCTCATCCTGTGGTTTCGTTAATGTACTAAGTGCCAAATTGCCAAACATAAGTAAAATTTTACTTTTATCAGTATAATGAAAAATAAAATGGTCCTGGCTAAGCAGATTCATTCAAAAAAGGACTTCTGTATGTTAAAGAATCCAGTCCTTTTTGCCTGCTGCTTCCAAGAAAATCCTGCAACCATAAAGAAAAAGACCCAACAATAAAATGCCTTCCCCTGACTTGCTTTTTCTTTATCTGCTGTGAACAAAGAGCACAAAAAAGAAGGATGAAGAAAGGGCATGAAGTTGCAGTTACGATTAATTCTCAACTACAGACACTGCTATCTGAATCATCAGATAACATGCATCCTAAGATAATGTAATCAGTCAAAGTAAAGAAATTAACCTACTAGGATGACTTGAAGGAGCTGATAGAAGAAAAAGGGACACTGGGATAAACTTCTTTCCAGGAAACTTCCCTTCAGTTCTGCTCAGGTGCAGCTTATTCTGCAGATTGCTGAGTGGTTTATATATATAAAAATAGATGAATTAACTCTGTTTTGGAGTTTTTGGAGTTGGTTTTTTTTTTAAAAAAAAAGGCACAACAAAACCAAAAAAACACCAACACATTATTCAGAGCAGATTTGACCTTTTGTTTGAATTTTTAGGGGAAATAATAATTTTCTTGTGATTTTGGCTAGTGAAGTATGAACAATACTGTTACTAAGAAAGATCTTTTTCTCTCGCTCTTTGGGGGAAATAAAAGTCTTTGCTTATTTGGAACAAATGTTTGTGTATAATTTAAGTTGCATATAAATACTGGGTTTGGGGGCTGTAAATAAATACACAAAAATCATACTGATCTGGTTGTTCACCTGTTTTTACTAATTACATCAAAGTAACAGAACTGAAAGAAGTGAGAGCGAAACAACTTCAGCTATGTATTTAACAGCACGTGTGTATGGAGCACCCCTGTATTAGCATCCCCTTTTGTTAGTCTCACATCAACAGGACACCAAAATGTTCTTTCCTGGAGCAGGAAGTGTTGTAAAAGGCTGGAACTTCTCCATGTCCCTCTGATGGCCTTTTCCCTACAGATAAGCACCTCTGGGGCTTTTCAGGGGCGGGCATATGATGGCTTCAGATTTTTACACCTCCTGCTCCTTTTAAAAACAAGAAACCCCAAAACTACTGCCCTAGAGTGACGCATTTCTCTGCTTTGCACAGGCAGTCAGGGGTTCTTGCCTTCCTCCATCCTGTTCTCCTCCTCTGGTGTCATGCTTCTTCCTCATCCCACCTTCCCTTCCAGCCCCTCTTGGTGTGTTCCCCATCCGCCTTGCTCCTTGGCAAGCCTCCCTGGTGCTGGGAGTTGCGTGCATGCTCAGGATTCCTCCCTTTCTGATGGATGTGGGGATGGAGAGGAGGGAAGGCATTGAATTGTTGGGCTGGCAAGTGATAATGGGGCCGATTAAACTATTTTTCGGATACAAGGGCAGTTACTACTAAGGATTTGCCAGAAATTCCCTTCTCTCCTATTTCTTTCTCCCGTTTCCCTCCAGTTCTGTTTGTTTGTGCTTGAAGGTGTCCCCTGAAATGCTGGAAATGACCTGCTGTATCAAAATTTATCATTGAGAAGCTGATGTTCAACTGGTCTGCATGAAAAAACAGAAATGCCATGGAGTGTGGAGCTTTGTTAGATGGCACGCTCAATGTGATGTTAGCTGATTTTAAAAGCAATTGAAGAGTGGTTGAAAACCAGGCTTTTCCTGTTAGGAAGAGGACTGTTTCTCCACATTTCTTGTTTCAAGACTTCCATTCTTAGGCTGATATTTGTGTGTCTTTCCCAGGCCTGTAACATTCTCATGAAATGACCCATATACTTTTTTGGACATGTCTGCAGCCAACAGAGAAATTTTTGGCATAATTTGAGGTGAATCTGTTAGTGAGATGAGGTTCATAAATAAATCCAGAAAATAAATGTTTTGTTTTAAAAAGTGATTTCAACTTTTAAATGTCTTTTAATAAAGACATTTGCCTTTGACATTTATTTCTGTGTCAGATCCTCTGCAGGGATCTGAATGTGTTGAGCTGTGTTTGGAGCACGGGGATGCAGGAGGGTGTTCTGCCAGCTTCCAGCTGGCTTTCAAACACTCGTGATAGCACATTGGAGAAGTATACTTCTAATGCAGATGGGCCTGTCCCTCTCCATCTCTGTAGTGATGGGCTTTAAAACACATCCTGGTTGTTCAGGTGCAATGGGCAGAATGATCCTCTGTCCACTCCTGCTGTTCCAACTTGTGGTCTTCTCGCTCAGGGGAAAGAAAACCCAAAAGAGTGGTGGATTTCTCTTTCCACTATTCCACTGAATAAACTCAGCTCTCAAGTTATTTTTTTGGCACTGCTTCGGGGCCACTGATAAGCGGTGCAGATGCTGTGGAAGTGGCCACCAGGCAGGGTTATGAGCACAGTGCCATAGGAATGTGGCTGTTCTGCTTTCGGGGCTAGGCTGGGGCTTGGAGCAGTTTGGCAGCTTTCGTGGGGTGCGGAGCAGAAGGTGGATGTCTTGTAACCACAGGCCCAGCCCATTCCTGGGGCTACTGGAGAGCGGTGTGCAGGGGTGCTCTGAAATCACCTGCGTGCCCAGGGGTCAGCTCAGAGCCCGCAGAGTTCATTAGCTGGGGCTTAGCTTCAGCCTTCTCCAGTCCAGGCTGCCTTCTCCAGAAGGAATGGGATGGCAGGGATCCCTGCTGCTGCTGTTGCTCTCCTAGGGCTTTTCCCATTCTCTGCCTAGCAGAGGGTTGGCTGTGGGTGTTCTCTGAACAGTAATACAGTGCATTTTTAAGACCCAGTGCATTTTTAAGACCCAGTGCTTTAGCTTGGCCTTGTTCACCCAAACCAAACGAAATGCAGTCTCCTACATCCACAGCTGCATTTGCACCCAGTGCACTGGGTGCCTCTTGTGGAGGGTGAGGGTTGAGAGGAAAACAGCTGATGCTTCCAGAGCTCCCCAGAAGGAAGATGAGTAAGTCTTGGAGAGCTGCTGCCGATTATACAAGTTCATGCAGAGGAGCACTCAGCTTCTTGCACTTCTCAGCAAAGGTTTTTCTGGTAGGAAAAGGTATTTCAGCAGTACTGCTAGAAACTTGAGCGGTGATGGGGTTCAAGGTGATGTTGTAGTGCATAAACCACTGGCTTAATTTTTATTCTGCTATACATGTGTGTGCATATTAAAAAAAAGGATCTGAGGACCCTTAAGAAATGTGCCTTCCCCCAAATGTCTGGGCCGTTTACTGTAGTAGTAATTTTAATTTGTGTGTGTTTACTCAGACTTTCCTTCTGGGTACGTCTCTGAGCCTGGCTTTTGGAAGGGGAAGAAGGTGCTGGTTGCTGCAGCGTTTTTCTAGGAGCGGAGCAAGAGCTGGCTGGGACAGAAACAAGGTGGCTGAAAGGAGGCTGTCACTCACCCAGTCTTTGTAGTTCTTCATCATCTGTTCTTTCGTTATTTTCCAGCAGCTCCCCAGGAACACAGTTCAAGAAGGACATGGAACTGCTGGGGAGAGTCCAGCGCAGAGCCACAAAGATGATGAAGGGAGTGGAACATCTCCCTTATGAGGAAAGGCTGAGGGAGCTGGGGCTCTTTAGCTTGGAGAAAAGGAGACTGAGGGGTGACCTCATCCATGGTTACAAATATGTAAAGGGTGAGGGTCAGGACGATGAAGCCAAGCTTTTTACAGTGACGACCAATGATAGGACAAAGGGCAATGGATGCAAACTGGAGCATAGGAGGTTCCATGTGAATATCAGGAGAAAGTTTTTCACTGTGAGAGTGCCAGAGCACTGGACCAGGCTGCCCAGAGAGGCTGTGGAGTCTCCTTGGCTGGAGACATTCAAACCCTGCCTGGATGCGTTCCTGTGTGATGGACTCTAGGTGATCCTGCTCTGGCAGGGGGGTTGGACTGGATGGTCCTTCGAGGTCCCTTCCAACCCTAGAATTCTGTGATTCTGTGATAACACTACCTGGATATGTTGTGTTCCTCCTGCTATAGCAGCAAGGGAGTTTGTTCCTTTGTATGAGAAACGTTTTCATAAAAATTGTGGGTTTTCATAATAATAAACCTGATTTTTCCTGACCGGTAATAAATCACGATGCCTCTATTGGTTTGGAATATAACAACAGAATTATGTAGGTACTTTGATATATTAAAGGTGTAATGTTACACAACTACATTTTTAAATTGGGGACCAATTAACTGTACTACCACACATTATGCAAAGCAGCTGGATAACTAATGAGACCACAGTCCGTCCCTCCCTTCCCAGACTCTCCTTGCTAGGATGTTTATTAGTATCATTCAGTAAAGGTGAAACTGGTTCTGGCTGTGCAGCACATGGACTGCTTCAGGGGAAGTTCTTAATAGCGTATCACTGGGTACGTAGATGTGCTGAACAAGTGCTGGGCTTGGTTTTTACTACTGTGGCTGGTGGGACTTGTGGAAGACAAGTTTTAATTGAGAAAGTGGTGAAGGTATCCTGGGATTTCTGTCCATGTTTTAGGGCATCGACTCATGTTGAAATAAGCTAAAAATATGCTAGAACTGATGAGAACTTCACTGTGAATTTTCCTAGGGCAAAGGAAAGATGATGATGATGATGTGTGTTTCATATTGTTTTTCTGGTTTTTGGCATATAAGAAATGAGTTGGCTTTTGCGTTAAAGCCACAGCCAGGCAAGCACTTCTTTTGATGTCAGCTTTTGCCCAAGCTGCAATTTACTCCTCTGCATCTCTCAGGTGTGCTCGTCCCAGTGCTTGTGCGAATGTCGAGTTGATGAGACTGGGATCTGCTCTGTACTGATGTAATTTTCATTCCGCAGGACTCTAAGTTGTTTTCCCTCTGTCATTCACTGTGCTGCCCCATAGACAGGTATATCAGCATGTCTGAGGGGATATGTGCAAGGGGAGGGAGGTTGTCCAAGCCAGCATTGCCTCGGAAATGGGATACTTTTCAAACTGGCATGAACTTTCCAGCATGTGCTGTTGTATGGAAACCTTTTTAAAAAGTCAGTCTTATGGCAGAGAGAGGAATGTATGAAAAGATTTTGAAATGGTGCATTTAGAATATCAACAGTCGAAGCCTGTAACACACCTTCTTTCCCTATACTGTGTTCACACCCACTAAATATTAATTGTGGCTTCTTTTCCCTTTTTTTCAGCTTCTCAGCAAAGATGCCTCCAAATGGGAAGGCCTTACACTTTCACCCATCAGTTCTGCATTTTGGAATGCAGTAAGTATCTTACATTATTGTTATTTTGATGAGTAACAAAGCGGGAAGGAACAACTACGTTGGGCTACACTTGAGTAAAGAGCATTAGCTGAGATCGTGCCATCCTCTGAAAAAAAGAGAAATAGTAAGAAATTGCTGCAGAGTTGGTACTGTGTTTCTTGCCTTGCAAAAATTTCTAAATGAAAAAAAACGTAGTTCTAGGAAGGAGAAAAAGGGAATAGGGAACCATAACACATCCTGGGTACGTTACTGTGATTCTGCATAGATGTCAAATCAGTTCTTCTTGCAAAAATTGCCTTCCTAATGAAGGGAGAGCTTTTTGCTTTCTTTAACTTCTGAAAATAAAATCCAGAAAGTCACAGGCAAAACATAGTGGTAGAATACTTGAGATTGATTATTTTTTTTTTTAGTTCTCCTCTAAGAAACTTTAAAAATTATTCTTAAATTATAATCAGCCTTCGGTCTATCAGTAACCCAAAAGAAACACAGTCCCCTTGTGAGTTAAAGGAATGTTTCAGAGGATGCACAGAATGAATGTATAAGATGCTGGGTTTTCAGATGTATTAGCTGAAGCAAAAGCCTTAAAAGAGTCGTTGCTTTAGCTGACAAAACAGAACTTTGGTTATTTAAACTTTTTTTATTCAAAACTGACTTTTTGCCTTGTATAAGGGTTGTATTTTTCTTAAACTCCTGTTGACTCCAATGAGTTTTGGCTAAGTTCGCCTCTCACATTCCCAGTGTTACCTATTTGTCTTTGTATAATAAAGGACAAAATTTATTTGGCATGTTTCCAAAGAATACTTAAAAGTAGGAAGTTGTTGCATATCAACATGTTTTACAGTCACTTGTGCTTGTTGCTTTTTTGTGTATTGCCTGTGCTTATAAAGTGAATATTTTCTTTCTCTTTTTTTTTTTCCCACCCTTTAGATTACTGGGGTTGCCCAGAGCTAAAATGCTGCATGCCTACAACCCTAGTAGAGATAGAGAAGTTGTAGTGAATTCAGTGTTTACAGCTACTAGACAGTTTCATGTGTCTCCTGCTCATAGCCGGGTGAGTGTTGATGTTCTTTTGGAAACTATGTAATGGCCAAATGCCAAGCCTTCGTGCTTCCTTTGGCCTAAGCTTTTCATTCTGTGTTTTTTCTTCGTGCTTTTCTGTAGGACCTCCAACTTTTTTTTCTGTTTTGCTAGCATTTTTTTTTTTTGCTCACTTCTACTTGGACTGGTAAGGGAGAAGACATCCAAAACCTACAGTAGGAAATGTGTTTTACAGTTACAGAGAAAGAGAAGAATTTTTCAATGTTAAAGAGCGTGTTTAAATCCCATTCTGCTTTATGCAGCATTATGCAGTAATCCACAGGCATGTGGGTGTTTTACAGCCTTGAATTTTCAGTCTTTTGAATGGTCTTGCATATTCCTCAAAAAAAACCAACCTGCAGTGAAATGTTTTGTGCATTTTGTATTGCAATTATGAGCATAATTGCCTTATGATCTAAGAACATTATTTGAACTCTGCATTTTTTTAATGATGTATAACAATATAATGCATGTTAAGAATGAATCGTGGTGATCTCAGTTTGATGAAGCCCTAATTTTACCCTCTGCTGATGTGCAAAGGGTTTTTTTAATGCTTTCATTTGATCTGTGTTTTTACGATGGCAGAATGGTGTTCCTGCACGGACATAAATGTCAGTGTTCTTTCAGTTAGACCTATTTGGTTACTAATTGTGTTGCCCAAGTTCAGCTTTGACTCATTTGACTCTATATCACGAGGGGATTGATTCACTTTGTAGTAGGTATCTATATGTGGGGAAACATTTTTGGGCACGCAGAGGCAGTCAGTGCTGCGTGATTAACTTCTCATTCAAAAATCAGCCTTGACTGGCGAGGTCCAAGCTAGCTGAGAAACTCTATCCACCATATGGCGAGTTGCTGCATGGCCTCTCAGTTCTTCTCCATAGTAAGAGTCAAGAGTTGTGAACAGATGAAACTTCTCAGGGCTGAGGTTCTGCCTAGTGAGATCTACAGATAGGGGTGTACATGTGGGAACGCCTCTTGGGCTGTATGACTGAATGGTGGGTGTCGTGGTCACTGGCATCGAGCAAGCAAGCTTCTTTGTGGTGTCTGCAGGTGATTGCAGCGATGGGAAAAATTTCTTTCAGAGTACTCTTCCTGCCAACAGAAGAAGGCAGTATTGAAAGCTCATTATTTATAAATACCTCATCTCATGGAGTACTCTCATATCAGGTAACTACTCTTATTTTTAGCTTGAGTTTTGGATTTACTTGTGTTTTAAAAAGTGTTTATAAAATTTTTTTCATATGTTTTGAGAGAGACTTGGACACTTCATACTTAGAGACTTCAAAAGTTCATTGAATTCCTGATACATATCAGATGGAGTAACATTTACAATTCATCCCTTTTACCAGATCTTGCTAGTTTCATGATCCTTTATACATGTATATGGTTAAAATTACTACTGTTAGTGGGGCTGCTTGCAGTAGTAAGACCAACTGTATTTGTATATGTGTGTGCTTGCAAGATCATGGTCCTGTCACTACTAGTTGGTTTCGTGTAATACTGCAGTCTAGACTGCACTGTGCTGGAATGCATTTGTCATGAAAAACCGATTTAGAAGATATTTTAGGTGGTATTCAGCTACTCTGCAGGATTTTATGTAAACATATTGAGGATATAGCACAGGGTGAGAGGTTGAGAGCCTTAAAACATGAAAGTCAATTGTGCATTAAAGCTGTCATCTAATTAACTAGTGAATTCAATCAAGTCTTAAGCTTTTTTTATTTTTATAAGAGACATATACTCCAAATTCTTTGCTTTTATTATTTTGTTACAAATCTAACTCTGAATTCAGTGATTTAAAAGCAATGCCAGCTTTATATTGCATTCCTGTACTTTGATATTGTGCTGGAAAGCAAAGCTTGAATTGAAGCTTAAGTAATAAGTTAAATTGAAATACATATTCCTTTTAATACAAATATGACTTTTATCTGCTGTTTATTAGTGATAATGCCACATTTGGCAGGAACTTTTCATCAAGGATCAGGGAAGAGTCCGTTACAGAATGACTGACCTTTTCTTTCTGACATCTCTCCCTTCCCTGTGGTCACTTCTGAACTCTTGTGTTGTTGCTTGATCCAGCTTGGACAGGGCCTTTTATCAACAAGTTGTGTGGAAGCAGTTGTCAGTGTCACCAAAAAATCAGTTTGACTCCTGTTGACTGCTGCTAAAATCAGTAATGGGACTGGTTTTCATGGACAGTTTTACCAGCCAGCTGAAACAGAGGACTTCATATAAAATTTTAAGAGTTTCAAAGTCAGGCATAGCTTGAGTGGTCGTTGCCCAGTTACAGTGCTCTTGAAAGCCCCAAAACCTTGTTGAAATATGTTTGATGTTTCTAATGCATTTATGCAAAAGTATGTACAGAAGATTCACCCAAAAGGAGAAGAGGTACCTTTATAGCAAAATGTACTTTGTAAGTGCCTCCGTTAAAAAAAACCACAAACATACTCCCTTGTATCTGATATTTTCTGTCAGTAATCAGGGATCTTCAGTGAACACAGAATGCATTGTATTATCCTCAATTAAAAACATGTGGTTTCTCTACTGAAAAAAAAATAATCTTTGCGTACAAGTGGAAACCCCAAAGCATTTTTCTTGACCTCTAATGATTCCCTCCCCCCCCTTGTCTTGCATCTCATTGTTACAAACTACTCTTGTTTGAGTGGAATATGAATGCAGTATAAACATGCAGCTTGCAAATCTTATAGTGCTCTGAAAGCTGCAGACTTGAAAAACAAAAATGATCAAAAATAATTTTACTCATTTTTTAAAGCAAAGCCATTGAATTTAATATGCAATTGCACTAGTAACAAAGCTTTTCCAGGAATTTCTGCACTGCCAAATGGTGATATGTGTATTATAATTGCCTGGAAAATAGTAAGAGAGTTTAGATACTTTCTTTTTGAGATAACCTGATGCTCTGCTGGTGGGTGCTTTGTTTTGTTTTTTTTTTTAATGTTGCCTGAATGAATGAAGATGCTAAAGGGTTACTTAAGTGTAGAATTACTTTCCATATTGGAACTTTATATCGATAAATTGTCTTTTAAAATAATCTAACGTGAAAAAACAGTCTGTTTCTTGGGAAGATTGTTATTACTAGCAACACAATTTTGTGTGTTACTTTGATAACTGTAATACTAGATGTTGATGTAATGACCTGTTTTTTTAACACCAGGTTTTTGGAACAGGAACTCTGATGTCTTCTCCAGAAGAACCTAGAGTGCAGCTAGCAAATGCTTACCTACTGCTTCCACACGTTCAAAACATCCAGGCATCACACACACTGGTACAGTAGAGATGAAACATTAATCTTCTAAGACATAAAAGGTTTCTGTTCTCAGGTTGTTGGGATGCAAGGAATGGTAACAAGTCCAAGTACCAGTGACGACAGGAGAGAGCTTGCAAGATACAGGAGTTACTGTGATGAGCTGGTGTTCTGATTTTATGTGACAGTCTTTGGCATTTAAAGTACTCCCACTTGTTCTTGTTCATGCTCCTGTGGTCCAGTGCTGTCCTCTCAGTTCTGCCGACAGAACTATTTGTGAGGCTCTGCTCTGAACTAAACTGGAGAATTGATCTGTCCTAAAAAAGGTAAACTTGGTACTATAAAGCTGGAAGGGGAGCCGTTCTGGTTTGTTCTGCTTTTTACTTCAGACCCCTTCCCCATGCTGGTTCATTGCAGGGCTGTGCCAAGAATTTGCCACGGTTAAAAAGCACGGCATACTGTGTGGATGAAAACAAGAGCTGGGAGTCAGGCTGGAGTATCCCCTCCTGCCCATATCACTGCTGAAGATACGAGCTTTGCTTACCTCAGCTTGACTAAAGCAGGGCGCTGTGGAGAATACAGCAAGGTGCATTTACAAGGCATAACTATTTCAGTGGAAAGAAGCTTTAACGATTTATGTCATTTGATTGCAGTTGCAGGTATTTTCATAGTCTTCAGGCCGTACAGAGCCTTTCAAGTGAGTAACTAACTGGAAAAATTGATCTTTCAAATTCCTTTTTGTATTATACACAGATCTATTTTTTTCAAAAACATATTTAGAATATCTTAGCATGTAACAGAATTTAATCTTTTATCTAAATGGTAAGCTGCACTGATTGCCTTTGTGAGGTCTTCTTCTGTTCTACCTGAGAAAAATTCTCAGGTCAGATCTATGTTTCAGTCTGCTGTGTATATGTTAGGTCAATCTTACCTCTACCTGAGGATAATGCACAGTTTCCTTTTCTTCCTTTCTTTTCCTCTGTATCAGTCTCTTTCTTGTAATCACAGAGGTGTGCTTGCTTGTGGACATGCACAGACTCTTGCAAAGGAACCAAAAGTCTTCAGGTTTTGTAATTTGGGGTGCTAGGGGTAGAACTGAAAAGAGTTTTCTGGATGCTGTTCATGAGATGTCTCTGCATCTTCACATCTAACTTGGTGAGTTGTTGTCAGGTACTGTCTGAAGTTTGGATGCAGACTCTGCTGCTTCGCAGTTCTGTCTGAATTCCTGAGGAGAGAAGTTCTAGGGATCGTTTGACATTTTCCTAACTGTATAGTGAGGAACATTTTCCTATGCTTTATTTCTCTAGAGTACAAGCTTGAGGTCATGTTTGGCAGTGCAGCATGGTACCACCTGGCACAAGCCTTGTTGCAGGACATGAGTTGTGGGAGAGTATTGACTCAGTTCTCCTAGCACCGGGTGTAATTTTCTTGTGCCAGACTATAATTGAGGAATTGCTCTTCAGTTCACTGAGTGTTACCAGTTTGGACAGAAATGCTGCAGCAGTGGGACGCCTCCTCAGCTGTTGAAGTAGACAAGATCTAAATACTGAAGAGGAGCTTATGGCTCGAGTTTGGGTTCCTTTTAGAAAAATGTTGCTCCACAGATAGCTGTTCTCTCTAGACGTGCCTCCTTGAATTCACCTGTCTAACATTCTGATCCAGATCCCATAAAACTGGTATGATTCTGTCTTGTCCAGTTTACATTGAAGCTGTGAAAGAGGTCTACGAGGTCTGATCTGCTACACATGTGCAAGCTCTAAGTATACATGTCTATTAAACATACAATGGAGATTTGCAGCGAGAAAGCATTCAAAACAAACCAGTTATACTTACTTAACTCTGCACATTAACCTTCCCCTGTTAATTTTTAACAGAAGTAAAATACCAGTGTAAGTTCAGGTGAACGTAAGTCTCATTTACATATCCCTTGTCATCTTGGGATGAATGAGTTGTAACCTTGGGTGACAATGTCTAGTTTGATACGCTAAAGGCATCCTTACCTCTGAAGTCTTGGTAAAATGACTTCTCAGAACTTCTGGAGGCATTGTTACCATAACCCTAGGTACTTGTTCTTACTCCTTTGATAGGTTGGAAACCTACACCTGACTTCCAATCTAAATTACCTTGTGGCCAGTTTATATTTGTTTGTTAAGATACGCATTTAGTTTATATAACTCCTGCTTCTGATGCTTATAGCCAGAAGCATCTGAGGTGGCATCGCATCTTTCAGCTTCTGCTTTGCCAGGCTGAACGGTCCGTGCTCTGTAATTATTTTCTTCAGTGACAGGCTTCCCATTTCTTAATCAAATCGACAGCCCCTTTCTGCAACTTCTCCAATTTGTAAAAATTTCTTCTGAAAGTGAATGGCCAGAATTGTACACAGGAATATGGATGGAATTTTGCCTGTACAGAGTATTTCTGTTGGAAATATGGTATATCCAAGGGATTATAGTTGAATGTTTACCTCTACAGTGGTATTTCTGTTGGAAATGCAATTATGTGACAGTTTTGTGTTGTTTGCATTTTTTGTGGAAAATTAATTTCCATTGATTGTTGTTTTTATCCTCTAACAGTCAAACGTGTGGGCCTTTCTTTTTTCTCCATCATTCCTCCAGGTTTTTTTAGCAGAAACGCTTGTGATTAATAAGGAAAGAAAAAGAAAGACAAAGTTGCCTTTTCTACTGTTGAATTTCACTCTCTTTCTGTTACTCTTTTCAAAGTTTCAGCTTTTGAAGGGTTCAAGATTGGTGTGCTCTGGCTGTGGTCCTGGATCCTAGGATTTCTGGGCTCCTGGCTCACCCTTCGGGAGGAAAGAAGAGCTGTGTCCAACACTGAATTCATAGTATATCCACGTGGCCATTCAGCAGTGGCTAGTTACCACTAAGCTGTAACAGATGGTGGAGCCCATATAGGTCATCTTTGTTTATCCAGCTTCTGGATGTAGTCTTTGCTCCAGTTGCTGTTTTTTTGGCATTGTTTGATATTTGGATGGTGCTAACAGGGCAGCTACATCACTGCCTCGTTGTGTTCAAAATGCTGTACAAACACACTGGAAATGTTGATGGAGGAGTGACCTGCAGGGTGGGATGTCTTATCGTATGAGACACACGCGTTGCTCTGCTGACTTCCTCGAGGAGATTGGAGCTTATGAACCAGTGACATGGGGAATACTCAAGTACTGGCAGGAACCCAAGACTCCTTAAGCTATTTTTTTGTGCCTGTGGACAGGGGATCAGAGAAGCAAATATGTGCAAGTGTGGTGCTTGGGTGTGGAGAAGGAAAGGGAGTAGGACAGCAGAGTTCTCTTGGTGTGCCATCCTGATAACTGCCTGCAAAAAACTGATGAGACACTGCTGAATCATTATTACAGGGACAGCTTATGAACACCATCTGGAGAGAAATAGCCCTTCAGGGGCTGTGCAGGACAGAAACTTCCAAGTATCAGCCTGTGGGAAGAAGGGGAGGCTTGCTTCTTGTTTGTTCTTTTTTAATTATACTGTAGCCAAACTCCAGGAAGTGATTTGAGCTCTACAGTCCTGATAATGATGCAGGAATATCACTGTGAAAATCTTGTATAGAGCCATTTCTGGTTGACGGGCCACCTAAGGCAGAACAAGAAATTCTTCCCCTAGAAGTAACCTTGGGTCTGTGGTTGCCTGGTGGCTGTTGAGCTGGCTTGTGCCAGTTGTCCAGTTGATGCTCTGTCTCTCTTTTGATGGATGAATTATTTTCTAAGTAATTGCCTGCTGTACTGTCCCCTACTGAGAATCTTAAATCTCTGCCAGGAGACTGGGGCTCCGTGTGGATCTGATGGTTCAGGTTTTTAGGTTTTTTTTGAAAGAGGCTTTTGTTTCTTTAAAATTTAGGGTAAGAACTTACCAAAACTGGTAAGACTTTCATTCACATGGCTTCATCAGATTTCTCCATTCAGTTCATACAGGATTTGTGGGTGCTGTGTGTGTGTACATGCGAGTATGTATGCATACATACCTAATACAAAATAGGCACCAGGTAATGAAGTGGCAGTGGTTGTTGTGCTACTTTGCAGCGCTCTTTCTAACTTTTCCTCTTGTGCTGTGCCTGTCCTTTTCAATTTGCTTCTGGTGCAGAGATACACTGCATAGCTCAGCTCTCTGCTCTGTTTCACAGGCAGGGATATTTACAGTGTGAACGGAGTGCTCCCACTGTTGGGAGACGTGGATGTGATCCTGGGTTTGTCTTCTTAGAAACTCTGCTTCTGCCAGTGTTTTCTTCTCAGATGCTTTTTCTTCTCTTTATGGTTAACACAGCCGTCCTACCAGTGTTGTGAGTTAGTGGGCATGACAGTTGTCTGCCTTAGAGAAATGAAAACCCTCTTCCTTTTCTGAAGATAGCTTCACAAAGAGAAATAAAAAAATCCCATAGAAAAAAGATTAACATCAAATATACCCCAATACCATTTCCCCCTCCCTCCCTGTGCATGCTACATTAGCAACTTCAATTTTAAGGTGACAGCAGTTTCCCATGTAATCTATGCCAGGTCAGGAATTCAAAACAAATAAAATTAAAAGGTTGGCAAAATATTATTTAGCTGATTATTATTATTTTTTAAGTAGAGGTGTGGCTCTATTAAACTGCAATGGCATTGAACAAGGGCTAACAACTTCTTATTTAGGACCATGAAAGTGGTAGTGTTCTCTTGAGAACCATTGAGAAGGGAATCATCTTACTGCCTCATTAAAACTCCACCAGCGGTCATGGCTGCGGGAGGTTAGTAGGTGGTGCATGTTTTGGAATCAAATGTTGGATTTTTCCTGTTCTCAAAATTTGATGAGGACTAAAGCATTTGTAAAAAAGAAAGGAGGTGGCAGGTTTTTGGCTGCGCCGAGGCCAGGGTTTGGGTGCTGCTAACCACCTTTGCAGAGGTTACATCGCCCTCTTGTGTGAATCCCTAGTCATTTTGATATGAAATCTCATTGAATCAGGAATGCAGAATGGATCCTGGCTTCCTTTTGGCTATGCTTTTGTAAAACTGTATCCCATGAAATGCCATGTGCGTGATAAATCTGCTCCCTGCTCAGATGCACCCTGTCCCTTCTGCTGTCCCAAGGAGATATAAAATAGGGTGTTGGATACTTTAAAAAATTTTCTTCATGGTTTCACTTTTCAGCATGAAATCATTGAAATCTTTTAAAGTCAGTTACATCAACACCTGCAGATACCCCACTCAGATACTTAGTTCGGTATCTCAGGAGAAACCGGGAGGGGTTCCATATCTGTCTCAAAATCACCATGTAATTTTGCTATAATTACAGCACTGATAGAGTGACAGGTCTGTCATTCTGATTTTTATTTTTTTTTCTTACACAGAATCAAGATGTACTGGCTGAGCAGTTTGTACAAGTAACTTGGCAGTCCAGATTTCCAGATAGCTTTCAGGAACTATGCTTGGTTTGTTGTTGCTGCTACCCTGTTAGATTTATGACTGCTTTACAAACTGGCACAATCTATGTCATCTTTTCTTCTCCCTTTCCAATCAATAAAAAGGCAAAACAAGTGTTTTCTGTCTGTCCATTTTGGCATGAAGCCTACATATCAGACCATGACCAAGAAGCATTGTGTTCTTGGCCTAGCAACTGTATTTCAGTGTCCAATCACCAAAGAAAGTATACAGAAAGCAAGGAAAGGAGCTTTTCTGTTATGCAAAAAAGACTGTTGCATATAGTTTATTGACATGCAAAAATTTACAAGGGTTGATCATGTTGATGCTGTATAAATATTTAATAATTGTGTATAATAATAGTTTGATATTGCTGGAGTTCCTGAGAGTTGGAGATTTGATTGCTGGCCTACTGTTCAGAGTAATTGTATTTATTTTTTAAAACTTCCTTACATTGCTGTGTCATGCATATGCAGAAGCAGTCCTGTTATCTTTATAAATTGCGATGTGTGAATCGGATTTATAGGATAACGTCTTTTGAAGCAATGTGCTTGATGTTTTCTTCACTTTTCTTTCTTACAGGCAGAAACTAGCAATGCTAGTCTTTTACGTGTTCACCTTGAATGCAGTTTACCTAACGATGCATATCAGCAAGTTAAGGTACGTTTTATTATCATTTTACATCTGTTTAGGTCTTATAATTGTAATCCAAGTTTATTGGGGCTTTTTCTAGAGCTTTAGAATTTTTAGCAACAGTGCAATTTCCAATGTCTCAGTTTAAAGTGGTGCTTTTAACTATGCTTTTATAAAACCATATGCTGTGGTATAAATTAAATGTCACACACATCACACTATAATCTTTAGGAGAGGGGGAGATGAAAAATGCACCCAACTCCCCAAAAACCCCCAAACCCAATCTGTCAGGCTAAGTGTTTTAATGTGTAGGTGTTGTATTGCTTACACAGAGTACAAAAGTGATTAGATTCCTATAATTTCCTTTCTCCAGAAACATTTCACAAGTTGCTAATTCACACTGACAAAAGGTCAATGAGCTGAGGATCTGAAGTCCAGGCTGCCTGTGCTGTGTGCTCAGGAGGCTTTGAAGGTGCCCTTGGCGTTGGGCAGAGCTGAGGTGGGGCAAGCTCGTTAGCAGAACAGCCCCCTCCAAAAGCTCTAAGCACTCAGGACAGTTGGTCTCCTGCTTCCTGGGCAACGTCATCCGAATCTCATCTTCCCCTCTCTCCTCAAATGTCCTTACACAGTCAGTGAGTGCTGGTTCACAGCACTGATGGTACTCGATGGAGTATTTTGTTGGATCAGATACATATTTGCCAGGCTGCAGTCTGTGGCACCTTTCTTCCATCAAGTGTGACGAGATCCAGACTCCATAGCTGTTCTTCTGTACGTTACATGTCACAGGGATCCTGTGCTGGCTTACTGCCGTGTTTGATTCTAGCATTGCCCTGGTGAATAAGGCTAGGCTTGAGGTGCACCTGAATGTTTGAGATTACATGTAGTGTAGCTGCCTGCTGCAAGCTTCCCAAGGGCACACCACCACCCCCCTGTTCCAGTCTCCACAGTGACCTCCCCTCCTGCTCCTGGCAGCCGTTTCAGGTGCTGAGGGTTTCTTTGCTGCTGTGTGAACTGTCATTCTGATCCCGGAGATGTTTCCCCACTCCTGCTGTACCTCCTTGTGGCACTTGAGATTAGCTGAAGGTGTTCTGTGGCCTCTTCATGAGAGCGGTTCATGTGCCAGGGGTGGAGGTTTTCTCCTCCTCTTCCTGAGCAAATTAGTCCTCTTGGTAGGGCGTCAGAGCCTGAGTTTAGTGACCTTCATGGTGTGATGCTGGACAAGTTTGTTACTCACTGTTGATTGTGTAGTTTTGTTTTGCTTTGTTGGTTTCATTTTTTTTTTGCAAAATAGTGTCTGTGTCTTTGTAGTTGCTAAGCCTCAGCTGTCCTAACAGCAGCCACTACTTACAGAAGGAAATCAGATCCTATTTGTATTTATCTGAAGTATTCTAGCCAGAAGGTGGTGTTTTCTATTAAGAATTGTACATGTATGTTTGTTTTCTTAAAATTACTTCAGTGAGAAATGGAGACAAAAAACACAGGATTTGGAAAAATTAACTATAAACAGACCAGTGAACATGAACTGTCTTCCTACCGTTAAGACACATGCATCAGTCTGTTTATGGCACATTTTATTGAAGGCAGAGGATTTAACAAAGGAAACTGTTTTGCAGTCCCTGAGGTGAGACTGACTAAGACAGTTTATAAATTTGCATTCTTTTAAGGTTCAGTGTCCTTTTTAGTTGTTTTTCGTCTTTGTTTTTGCTGTGCTGTCTGTCCGTGCGCTGTCTTTGGTTTCTGCTGAGATTTTAGCAGAGGTCCTAGTTACTCCTGTTTTGCCCCAGCTCTTTGGTGCTGGAAACCTTGTCTGTTAGATAATACCTTTGATTAATTTCTCAAGATACCTTACTGTAATGATTTTTTTCTGTTCCCTCCCCCACCACACACACACACACCATATCCCCTTGTCTCACTCCAGAGTTGCTGTTTTATGTCCGATGACCCAATGCTGCTAGAAATGAGCTTAACGGTAAGAATGGAAAATGCCCAACAAGATTTTGTGGAGCACAGACAATACTTACTGGAGAATCTTTTTGTAGTTTATGTAGCAATGGAAAAAACAAAGACCTCAGGTAAGTCCTAAACATGACCGTTAATTGTAATAGAACTTGGTTTTATGCATGAGTTGTAATTTGATGTTCTAAATTGAATCAAATTCAGTGACAGCTAAATTTGGTGAGTAAGGGAAAACAAATCAGTTCAGTTAAACACAGCTTGTCAACCACTTTGTATAGGGCAGAAGTACTCTTAAGTGCAGTCCTCTTTATAAAGGTGATGATTGTAAACTTGTAAACTACATCTGTTTCATTCTGCTTAAATAGTGCGGAAAGATGTCATGGTCCTTCAATTTCTATGACTGCATTTCTAGTTTCCCATTAATTAAATTAACCATAATAGGACTATGAAGGCAGAATGGTTTGTACAGTACTGGAGATAGTGGCTGTTGTGGAAAGTAGGGTAATGAGGTAATACAGATGTGCACATCATTTGTTCTTGTAAGCTAGAATTCCACAGGCAAAACAATCAACTCTTGCAGTTTCTTTATGCTACGCTTATTGGGTGAACAAATCCTCTAAATCTGGGGGATTTGAAATTGTTTATAGAGCTTTACAGTCTGTTTGAATAGCTTTTTTTAGACATTTTTGCCAGTTTTGCTTTCTGATTGAAGAAGGAGAAGGAACTTCTTAAGAATCTAGAATAAAATATTTTTTAATATACTAGTAAAAGAAGAACATGATCTTTTTGTCTTTTGAGAAATTTCAAAACAATATACGCTGTTCTCCCAGTGCTTGTTCTGTGGTGTGATACTTACAGAGGTGAACCTGAAATACCCACTGTGAACTTAGTTTTTCAGCTGGTGAGATGCCAATGCTTGTTATATTGGGTTGTGGACATACATATATTCTGATGCTGGTAGAGAATTGTTCACATCTGTTGTGTCAAGAGTGCTTGCTGTTAACACTTTCAATGGTTAAAGTACTAGAAGTATGCTTTTAAGGCTGTTTTCTCTTAAATACAATGCAATTATAAGTCCTCACTGCGTTAGAGCTTGTCATATAAGCTCTTTGGACTTGCTGTCAGTGGGAAGTTCCTTGTCTTGCTCCATGAGTACCAGTGGTGGTTTTACCATATCAAATAGCAATGCTTGCTTACCTTCCATTTGGATAATTAAATGAGTGATGTGGTTTTGAGGGAAAGATCTGACAAAAGGGAATGTGATGCTGTGTTACTCTCGGTGTACAGCACATGTGTTGGCACCTAGAGTGGAACAGAAGGTAGGCACGGTCTACACAGAGGAACTAGTCAGCTGAAAGGTTGAGGAGGAGTATGTGCTTTAAACATCTGTGAGTGTGTGGAGCATCTGCTCACTCAGAATCAACATCTGAACCCTCTTTTGGAAGCTGGCACCTGTAGTCTTGCTTTCAAGCAGCTGAGCAAAGCACACTCATCATTACAAATTGTGCCTGGCGAATTGGGAGAATGTTCTTTTATGTCAGCCTGCATCTACTGATGTAATTCAGGTATAAGCAAGGGCAAGAACTCAGGTCATCTTCCTTCATGGAAATGTGATGGCCATGCTGGTGTAATAGTCATCTCGTGTTCTGTCCTGCTGCTCTTCTGTTGGTCCTCCGCATGTTCATAGTGTCCTGCGGATGGGAACGTGGCTTTGTCAATGACCCAATACAGCTGTACCACCTTATTGGCAGGTGAAAGCTGAGTTTTACCCATCTCCTGTTGCTCTAGTCAATAGGTTACTACCCTACTAGGTGATAGGACCATTCCTATTTTAAGCCCAAAAGGTGTTAAGCACTGAATCCAGCTTTGCATTGTCTCCTGAAAACGCTTGCTGTTAAAGGAGTCAGCCAGGATCTTGTGTAGGCATGTGTGTATACAGAACAGTTTTTACTGGACTCTCTTGTGCTATTGGTAGGTTGGCCCTTAGACTTAAAGTTACAGTGGCATCAGCCATCCTTCTTTGCAGCAGCTGTGCCTCCTGTCTGCCTGCTTGTAGGAAAGGGGCAGTTGGGCTCCATCTTGGATTTGGGAGATAGTGAAGGAAGATTCACTGTTGATGCTTGCCTTCATGTTTGTGGCCAAAAATCTTGTTGAGTGGATTTTTACTCCTTTACGAAATGATTGCCAGCTGAAGAGGTGAATAGTTCCTCAGTTTTACAAGAGTAGCTGTCATGCAAAGATTTTTAAATTTAAATTGGGAATGCTTATAATATGAGTATGACAAAAAAGGAGTGCTTCCATCCTTGGTGAACTTACCTCAGTGTTCATTCTGTTGAACAGGTGATTCCTCAGTAGATGTGTACATCATGCATTCTGGCAACAACCTTGTGCATATACAGGTAATGGTGGGCTTCAGGAAGTCATATATTAGGGTGTTGAATTTGGTTGGGGAATTAATTAGTTGACTGGCTTGTTCTGTGATAGCAGACTGATTTTGCTGGTGGCAAATGTCATGCTTCTGTATTTTTAAAATGTGCCCAAATGTCTAATAGATCTCTTAGATCATGAGTTATAGATCACTGATGGATTTATTTTTTTTAAGACATAAGAGCTGTTAACTTTAATAAAAAAAAATCCATGGGTTGATTTAGAAGATGTGAGAAAATGGGAGATATTGGCTTGCAAGTTTGACAAGAAGATACACTAATATAGGAGCTACAATAATAATGCTAGTATTGCTACAAGGATAATTGTGTCTTATCTTCATGCAGGAAATACAGCAGTTGCCACAAAAAGACACATCACCTGTGAAGTTTGAGCCAGTACTGTTGTCTTCATCACCTACTAACTTTACAAAAGTCGCTTCTATTTCTTGTAAAGGTACAGGATTTATATACTTACAGATAATATGATTAAACAAGATTCAATTATAAAAGAGGGTAGCTTTTTTTCAGCAGCTAGAAACCCTGAAAGATCTCAAAACCAACTTGCCTGGACTTTTTTGAGGAGGACAATGAATTCTTTCTGCTAATTGTTTCCACCATTTTTGTGCATATGTGCTTCCTCTTACGCTGATCGAAGGCTCTAAACTATACATACTTCAAAAAGGGGAAGAAAACGTTTGCTAAAAAGTTAGCTGATTTTACAATAAGCATAATTATTGAATACGCTTTTTCAACATACTTTTATAATTTGCGGTTATTTTTCTGTTTCCAATATATTTTCTAAAAGGCTATTGTGCTTGGGTGGTCATTTTCTATGACATTTCTTGGCAGGATTATTGAAGAGGGCTTGCCTGAGACTAGGCATGTTTGTGGAAGAGTAAAGATTAGCATTTAAGCATTCCTGACTCCAGCCTGTTTCCTATTCTGGCCACTAGACTGCACTGCATAGACTTTAAACATTTAGGAAACAGGCTGCTTTCGTAATGACATTGGGACTTGTTTTTCCTAACAAAAAAGGGCAAATAAGAAGAAGGAACTATATGTTAAATGATTCTTCTTTTCAGAACAGTTTTTCATTTACTAAAAGGAGGCAGTGTGCACTGATAATAATCAAGAATGCTGTGCCCGTGGCATGTGGTTAAAATTGGTCAAGTTACTCTTTGCAGCCTTGTTGCACATGTGTTTTTTGAAAGTGTGTAGCATTCATAAATTCTTTTTAAAGTAAGGTTTGGAACCTCTGAAAATTAGGACATAAACAATTAGGTGTTTTGTTCACCTGTGTGAGAATTGGACAAGCAAATGTCCCCCTTTGTAGTGTTCTTCCAAATCCACACATGAAAACCTTTGCAGATATGCTTTTGTTCTGGCTGATGTTGTGTTCTCCTGTATGTCTGTTCTTTGCCCAGCTGCATCTTGTGATAGTGAAAGTCTTTATGCTGACAAGAAGAAAAATAATCTACTGGAAGGCACTACAACACTAAGAGCCTGTCTTTCCTGTCCTGTGATGGAAGGGTAGGTTGACAGTGGATTTTTGTTTGTTTATTAAAGAAGGATACAGTACCCTACTTTAAGATGAGGTTAGCTTGCTTTGTCACTGAACAATTCCAAGGACAGTGAAGAGGCTTCTTCCTACTGTTGCTGTGTCATTTGCCAAAACAGACCTGTGACATTTCAAGCAATAGTTCTGTATTTTATCCGGGAAGAATTTCAGGAGCCAGTAAAAAGATATGCCTTAGCAGCTCATATCATATAAACATTGCCTGGAGTCTGTGATAAGTTTTCCTCTATCCTTGTCAATCCAACGCAGAAATAGGATAGTTATGGAAAAAATGTTAAATCTGTTCCTCAGTCTTCTTTTGCCAATTTTATCCAAACTACCCTATCACAAAGCAGTAAGCAATGTTGTACTGTGCCATAGGAAGAGGGTAGTGTGATTACCTGCCTACCTCTTTTTTACATTGTTCTTGCCAATTTTTACTCTGATATTATATGTAAGTATTCCAAAGGAAATAATTCTGTTCTTTCTCCTTAAAGCCTTAGAAGAGCCTCATTATGCAAGAATACTACAGTTATCTTTTCTTGTGTGGAGTGGTTATGTGTGCTCAAGGCCAATTGCAGATGTATTTATTTTTCTTCCGTATTCACTTACAGGTATTTTGATGTAGATCCTTCTGCAGCATTGTTTCATATAGAACCACACCATAATACTTCAGGATTTTGGTCCATATGGTTTACAAACAATTTTGACTTCAGCATTGAACTGAATGAAGTATTCATAGCCAGAGAAACAAAGAACATTTTAAAGGTAAACTTTATTTCTGCTTCATACAGCGTTTTGTCTTTAAGGATATGGTCCTTTGGCATACAAAAAAGATTCTTTGAAATACTTGGTGTTCTCAAAGCTGGTTGAAATCACTTGAAAGTAAAAGTATATGTACGCCTGGAACTTTTAGGTCCTGAAGAGCTTACTCTCTCAGTAGGCATTATTCACTGTCTGGCCTGTTTTTGTATTGTTTTATTAGCAACTGTTCTTTAATTTGAGTTGCAGCTACAAGTGTATCAAATTATAGACTATTGCTCTGTTCTCAGAATTGTTGCATGTGTGTTTGTGCTCTATAGTATAGATTCACCATTTCTTCATAGGTTATAATGGAAGTCTTTAGTACACAGATGAGCTTTGAAGCTTCAAAGGTAGAGCAAATAATTTAGCTGTGCAATTGCTTGATTCAAACCAGGCAAATCTGATGTAGGCATCTAATTGGCTCTTTGTATATTTAGATAGGAGATATACATATGTGCACTGTATGGATCAGTTATGGGGACATATGTGTGTGTAATAACAGAAAAATCACAAAGGAAGGGAAAGTTTATATTCTTCAAGGTACTGCTTGCACCAAAAATACTGTACCAGTTTTAATTCAGTTGTCATTTGATTCTTTGTAGATTCTGAACTTTGCCAAACCTTTGACTCTACCTCCAGGCTGCTGGAATGTGTTTTCTTTGAAGCTCAGTGTGAAAGACACTGTAACAAATGTGCTTTCTAGTATTTGTTTGGTCACAAATATGGGAGTGATATTTGAAATACCTCTGCAGATATATTCTACTGTGTCCAAGGTATCGTATTCAGTTGTGTTGAATGATTATTACGCACTGCAAACCAAACTAATCTGTCCCTTAGTCCTGAAAGAAAAGCTTAGTACCAGAAACCATTCTGTAGTTTGAGAAGTTAAGCACCCAGAGTTGAACAGCAATGGAATTGCAGTTCTCTAGGCAACCTTAATTCTCTTTGACTCGTCTAAATTACGCACTGAGAAACTGAAATCTGTCCTGTTGTTTTGTCATATGATCAGTTGTAGTTCTTCTTTTGTTTTTCCAGCAGGGAGATCATAATTTTGAAGTGAGTGCCCACTGTGATATTCAGTGTTACTTGGGAAAGTCTGATTCAGGTAGGCTCATCTTGGGTGTTTTTAGGCATGCAATGGTAGTTTTATTGTAGAAATTTCATTTTATGTAGTAGGAGTTGTAATGACAATATTGAGATTGTTCACACAAGTACTTAGTTTTATGTCTTCTAAACCCATGCACTTTTCTGGGAGCAGATAAGTGGCTTTGAATAACCTGTACTGAGTACACTATGCAGTATTTCAGACCTCTCATTCCATAGCACATGCCACACTCTTGGTTCTGTCTTGAAACATTTTTTTGGACTTAAAAACTCTCCTATAAGTTCTCCTTGGTGGTGTACTGCTCCTTGCTTTTTTCATATGCACGTTCTTTAGCGATGATGAGGTAGAATGATAAAGCTGTCAACTAGCTCAAAGTGATTAGAAAATGTGCATAGTCTGGGTCCAAATCCTGGGAAATCTCATGAAAAACAGAAAACAAATGTTGACCAATACTTTGCCTTTAGCCAGAGTTAAATTTGAAGGCCCTCTCTTCTGTCTGTTTCTCACAGCAATAATTTCATAGATTTCTGCAAAAGACCGTTTATCAGGCTTATAAAACAGCATCCATAACACTGTATCATGTGAAACAGGAAGAAGGGGTCTCTGAGGAATCTATTTCCAGATACTGTGATGCTGGGAGCTGTTTTGCGTACCTGCCTGGCATTTACCAAAATACAGTGTTGGGTATTGCATAGACATGATATTGTCTGAAGAATGTTGGGTCTGATGAAAGCCCATTCAGAACAGTGTTGTTTTGGTTTTTTAAAAATTGCTGCTCAGTAAGGAAATTCAGCAGGCAGCTGTGTACCATAGGCTTTAAATGTTGAAGTGACTGCTCTCCTGAGTGTGTTTTCAAGATGATGCTTTCCTGAAACATCTTTTCTTATGAGGATAGGAAGAAGTCAATAGTAGTCAGTCAAATATAAAAAGGAGAATTGAGGTGACATATGGAAGCAGGTGGCTTGAAAAATTACTAATACAATTGTACACTTAGGTACATATCTTCGAAGCAAGTGTCTGCTTTTTGGGGTTTTTTTAAATCTATATAAGGGCATGTAGAAGAGTGAGTCCCCATTGCTTACTTTATTTACGTTCTAATAATAATCAGATCTTTACATACAGGTATTCTGCTGTGTAATTTAGGATGCTAATATTTGTTAAACAGAAAAGTTTAATGAGCAGGCCTGAAAATACTGACCTAAAGAACTTGCCTGTATCTGGATTATTCCAGTCATCTTCACTCTCAGTTGATTACTTTAAATGCTAAGGATTGTAAAATCAAGTGCATATACTTTCAAATAAGCCACTTTTGTTTTCTTTCAAAAGAAATTTGCTTCTCTAACTCGTTTTTGCTATGTAAAAATGCTTGAAACAGTATGAGTCTAAATTTTTAAAAGACATTAATCTTTAGAATGATGTAAACTCTTGCAATTTTATCTTAAGAAGAATTTGAGAAAATTATCAGCACCTTGAAAAGAGAATCTAAAAAGAAAACATTATTTCAGTTCAGCTGTAGGATTTGTATTGCTCCCTGCTGTGCTGTGATATTACAATTTTGTACCACTATGTAGAGAAAATTGTATGAACTTGATACTTGTGTCAGTGGAGGGTTCTGTGTAAAGACTACTGATAACATAATGACTTTTCAATGGCAGCCATTGGAAATAACAACAGTAAAGAGGGTTTACTAGAGCATACAAAGCCTGTGCAATACCCATACTCCTGTTTGCTCCTAGAATTACTGTGATTTTGCAGATGTATTTCTTTAACAAATCAGATCTAGACAATAATACATATACCCTCACATATGCTTGTTTTGAAGAGAAAAAGTTGGTTACCTTTTTTATTTTTGTGTCAGAACCCTTTGCTAATACTGATTACCCATGCTCATAAGTAGATTGATAGAAGGTGCAAATGCTGTCTCTGTAAAATGTGAAAAAATCTATTATCGTTTTAGCAAATCTGCTTTGGCAGAAGAGTCTCTCTCTGGACCGTTCTGCCTGGGATGTGGATTCTGAGCTTGCAAGTGAACTTTATGAAAGATGGCAAAAAATAAGACATGGGGAAGCCTGCAGGTCTGTACAGAATCTGTTGAGGTTCTTAATTCAAGCCAGTACAGTGTTGTAAGAAAGAAATGTTTTGAAGTATTCTTACTTAGAACAAACATTTTTGACCTTCCTGCACTTCAGTTAGTTATCTTGAAGCAAGCACCTGGAGTTTCAGAGCACCCCAGACATCCCCAGATTCCATTACAAGGCACTGCCAGCCATAAGTAAACACTTAGATGCCTGAACTGTAAAATGTAAATAATGTTCTGACTATAATAACCCCACTATGAAAGCAGTCAAAGAATGTTTAACCAGATCATTTATGGAGTTGCATGAGTCCTTCTTCAACAGGTTGCATAGCAGTCTTTTCAGGATCAGAGTCTTTGAATAGTTTTTAAGGTTTTTAGTCCCTGGCCTAATGGATACTGCATACTGGGGATGTTGAGAAGGAAGCAGTCACTGTGACTGAGCAATTCTTGTAGAGCTGGTGCAGCAGTGACATCAGCCCCTTTCCAGAATGAGGAGGTAGAGCAGTGAAAACCACAGTTGTGTTGCAGGTGGAAAAGTGGAGACTGAAGGGATGCACATTAAGTTACACTGTGTACTAGGTTACAGCTTTATGGGCTTTATTTTGTGAAGAATGTTTTCAAGGAAAGATTAGTTGATGTAGTTGTAGGTTCTGGCAAATAATAATGTCCTTTGTTTGAAAGTAAAAAGAAAGTAAAATTAACAAAGCTTTCTTGTTTTGCCGATAAAGCAGGAGAAGTATTTTAGGATTGGCTCATTTTAGTCACCAGAAGAAGCCTGAAGAGGAGTCCTTTGCCTTTTTCTTACCACGGCTGACTACAGAGCCTGGCCTTACACTCAACTTCAGTGCCACAGCAGTTAAAAGTAGTATGGTGAGCATGGCTGTTGTTATGCTTTTTCTGAGTTGATGTATGTTTGGCTTGTTTAAATAACAAAGCCTATGGTTAATATTTGGTGATGCTTAGCATTTTCCTACTGCTTGCATATCACTGTTTTGAAGTCTAATATAAGACACCAATTTGTATCCTCTTTGGTAAATTCTCTAGCTACCTAGTTGTAATATTTTAATACAAAGAGAGGAATAAAGCAGTGTAGGTCTTAATTAACAATCATTCGTGGTTACTAAAGCTTTCCTTGCATCATTGTATAAGTTACATGCTTGAAATGAAATAATTGAAGAAGGGACTAGGGATGGGATGTACTGTCATTAATGATGCATGTGGTAACAGGATGGTCTTCCTAATGCCACTGCCTTATGTAACAGAAATGTGTAAAACATTAGCGAGACACACAGCACTTGAAAGATCAGCAGAGCATTCTGTCCTCCAGTCACACTGGGCCAGAACAAGTCATATGCACATATTATGAATTACCTTAATATTCCTTTTGTGCCATTTAATTGTCAGTCATTATAGTAATGTGTTTAACCTGCTTGCAGTCAGACTTCTGTAAGAAAGGATGGCACCTCACTAACTTCACCTTCTGTGGAAGAGCTTTGTTCACGTCTGCCTCCATAAATCAAAACCCAGCTGAAATGTTTGGGGGGTGGAGGAGGTCTGCATGTTTGCATATGTGGTTCTTCGTGCACTCTTAGCTGTTTTTGCAACTGACATTGTGGTGACATGTCCTGCTGTTCTATGCAGTTTTGTGCACCTATGATTATATTGCATTAAGACAGAAGCCAAGTTAAGTCCCTTGAAAATGAAGGTCATATTACCAGTGCTGAATTACTTTACCTTCCAATTCTCAAGTATGTAGTTTTTAACTTTTTGTTTTCCCCTCCAAACTTATTTAGGTAAAATATTTCATACTAAGAAACCCTTCGTCCTTCCCAGTTACGTTGCAGCTTCTGCCTATTTCTTACTATCCTGATCCCCAAGCTTCACTGAGTCTGCTCAAGAAATGGTAATGTCTTTAACTATCTCAGGATACTGTTTTCCCATTTAAAAGATCTATTTGCCATGCCTTATGATTGTTGCTTTTTGTTTGTTTTAATTTTTCAAAGTGGTACTTAGTTGGGGATAATGCTGTGACCCATTTTGGAAGATATAATCATATTCAGAGCAGCTCTCCATATCGTGCATGACTTAGTAATGTACTTGATCATTGATAAAACTAAATTGAGCATGTTTTCAGTAAGTTTATGTCTGCCAGCCATAAACGGTAATTGGTCATCTTTTAAGTACTGAGGCTTAGTGCAAGCCACCCAGGTGAGGGAAGCAACTTCCAGGATTGGGGATGTGCATCATCTCCCTGCAAGGCTGGTTGGGAAGTAAACAGTCTGTAGACTGATCAGTGAGGAGGAAGGTAACTGAACCTTCTCACCAGAAAAAAGTTTTCTTCTTAGCTTTTTCTTAGGTAAAAATCCTGGTTGAAGAAGAGGAAACAGGAGCCAGGAAGAAAAATTCAGGTCCAGAGCCAGGAACTCCACTGTAAATGTTTAGGGCCAGTTAAGCGAATGTTTCTACATTGTTTTGAACTTGTATGTTTCAGAACTGAGAAGATGTAGTGAGAAATCTAGATAAGAGTTAGATGAACAGAGAGACATGGTAAGGTGGGCTGAAGTTCACCAAAATAGGTCCTGACTGTCACACTTAACTTAGAAGAACTGTGTGGATGGTAGGTCTTGGTTGGAGCCAGTGGGACTACTCCCGTGCTTATGTGTAACTTGCTTATTTGGGATCCAGATCCTTGTGTAATTGCTTCCTTAACCACATTTCTTTACATAGGTATGTGTATGTGCATATATATATGTGTGTGTGTATGTACATGCACATGAATAACTACATACTAAATATAATTTCCACCTAGACTCTTTCTAGTGGTTTGAAATTACATTTTCTCTGTATTTTCACACTTTGGTTTCTGCAGATCTTTTTGGTTTACCAGAAATCACATCCACTAACTGATTCTTTTTAAGCTAATGTCATAGAAGGTTGTGACAAGTGAATTTCCAGCTTGGTGGCTGGAGGTTCATTAGTCCTCTATAAGAGAAGTTTAACCTATTGGTTTTCTTATGTCTGTTTTTAATACCTTAATGTCAAATATCTATAATTTACTCTCGGGCAAATAATCAACTGCTGTGAGTTTGATTTGCAAAGTATGTAAAAGAAAATAGGAATTTGTCCCAAAGAAATCATGAGCAGAAAGAAGGATATTTGAGTAAATTTGTGAGATTTGATACTGAATATTTCTTAATAGTTATGTGGACAGAAAAAATTTTGGGGCATTTGTGTTTGTATGGCTTAGAAACTGTATTTCTTGATGGTGATCTTTTGCAGTATTGTATGCTGAGATATCTAAAATGGCCAGCCATTTGCCTGTTTTCCAAAGGTGTGGAATCCACATAAAACTGATTTGTAGTGTATTCTGTTAAAATGCAGACCCATATTTCTACTATATTTCACATCTGCCAAAGTGGAATTGTAAAAGTATTCTTTATTTAAGAATAAATGCCAGCATGTAAAAATAAGTCAGTGTAGTACTGACAGACTAGGTTTGAAGTGCTTAATTTTTTGTTTTTGTTTATTTAGGTTCGGCATAAATGTGCAAGCTATTAATTTCACAACTACTGAATTCAGGCTCATGGATGAATGTTCTCACAGGGTAAGATGGCTAATATTGATAGAAGTGGTCTGACACACTAGAGAAAGCTTTTTCTAGGCACACTATATCTGAGTTGTTCCCAAGTGCTATTTAAAGCAATTTAATAGTGTTTTCTTGATTCTCTGTCAGGCTTGTATCTTTGCAGTTAATTTTTTTTAGCATTTGTCTGTTTTGAAAACCACTCTCGGGGGGGGAGTATGTGCACGCTTGCATGCATGCATGCATGTACCTGTTGAAGAGGCCACCATTTGCATTCTGTGTTGGGATTTATATTTAGCCCCAGGTTGACCATGAAGTGTGTCAGGCTTTTGAGTGGATGATGTCAGAAGCCAGCTGATAGTCTTTTCAGTAGAGGGAAATACTGCCCAATTGTTCAACAGAGGAGAAGGCTAGGTTTTCACACTTTGCCTCAGTCTCATTGCAAGTCTCAGATTCAGGTTGAAATGTCACAGCTCTGTCTGATTCCCATTGCCTCATTTTTAACACGAGTGATAACACTTGATTGTGTCACACCAGTACTGGTTATACCCTGAGATACTGTGTCATGGGTGACAGAAGTAGAGAAGATGCTGTGTCAGGGATGTTGGCATATTCTGGTGACCAGAACACTGTCCAGGGTATCCAGAGAATTCCTTCTTAGTCTTCTAGTTTGTGCCAAAGCCTGGAATTGATGTTTTCCTTGCTATTTGGGCACACTGTGACCACATCTTTAATGTCTTGTGTAGATACACATTTTGGCACATATGCTTTAAGACTTTAATGAAAGATTAGTACCTTATAAAAAGAGAAGACTATTTGCTACGCTAATCAAAGCTGACCTTTCCTTTCTGGCAACAGTTGGGAGAGTTGTAAAAGACAGGAGACAGCAGTTCATAAATTCTAGCCTGTAGGCACATGCTCAAAAAGAGAAGGCAGTTCCACCAGTGCATGGGTAGGACTGAGTTTCCACAGTCCCATACACCAGACTTCTGACCAAATGGAAAAATAATGGTACACCTTTACATCAGTGTGTGTAATACCTGTTTTTCATTAGAGACTAGAAGAGCTAAAGGGAACATGTATGGTTAGATAGGTATTCGGCACATATGAGACAGATCTGGGTTTGTTAACCTAATCACTAGCTGTTAATATTTGCTTTTTTTAATTTGTCATCATTTGCCTATTCACTGTATATACATGTCTAGTGAATTGTTAGGCTCACATTTGAGTGCATGTATATCTTTGCAGAAGATGACAGGGTGGTGTTTGCAAATGCCATACGTGGTTTGCTTTTAATAAATAATGACTGTTAAATGCAGGTTCTGAAACTTTATGATATTTTTTTCATAAAATAGACTAAGAATGTACACATTTTGGACTGGAAAAGATCAGAAAAGCCACTAGAGCAACAGCCATGAATTGAAAACAAACCAAGCAAGAGCTCATTTTGTAATATTTGTGGTTATTTTGAGTGCTATAGGTGTCTGATCACCCCTTTCTAAGAGGAGGCCCCCCAGTTCTAGGGCTATTTTTTCATTTTTTTATGGGACAAAGAATAAACAGTAGTATGGAGGAGAGAAAGAAAAAAAAAATAAAAAATTTACATTATTTCCAGACTCGGTGAACTTCTGGTAGTTCTGGTCTTCAATTAGTATGGTAGGGAGTTCACTTTGGCTTGTTTCCAGTTACTCAAATGATCAACATATTTGCCAGCAGTCCCTTTCTCATTTAAATCAAGTTGCAAGTCTTATGCTGGGGGTATAATGGTTGCCACATTTCCCTGTGCAATCAGTATACTGTCAGTTCTCGTTTCATTGTGAAGTGTTTCAGGATTCCTTCAATATGGAAGACACTATATAATTTCTTTTCCATCTGAGCAAATAAAAGCTGTTTTAAAAAATGAAGTAATACATTCCTCATAATAATAAGTGCAGTAATAGGAACTTTTGTTCAAATAAACAACCTTATCTGATGCTTTATGTTGTCAGTTTGAAAGACCGTTGTATAACAAGTTAGTTAGCAGTTATTTCACCTTGCCAAAAATCTCTTACGTGGTGCTGACTAAAGATGTAGTGCTTTCTTTATTGAGATATTTAAACGCGAGTGTTTTCTGGGAATAAGAAATGCATTTTTGTTCAACAGAATGCATATCAAGAGGATCTCATCAACAAAAAATGCAGTTCTGAGCTGCTTTGGTTAAGTTTACAGCCACTGGAAACCAGAAAAGTTGGTGTAATTTTTACACCAGTGGACTACAAAAGAGTCACTTCTCTTATTTTAATCAGGTAAGCCAAGTTTCAATTTTAAGTAAGAATCAAACAACTTAATGTAAAAATGAATTTGCCAAATCTTTGAGCAAAGACAAATGGTCAAAATTTGAAAGTCAGAATACCTCTAGTTTAGTAAAAGCTGCTTAAAGGGTCTTTGTGCCTTAAGTCTCAGTCATTAAAAAAATTGTCTGTCTGTCTTGATATGTGATAAGTGGGTTATAATATGCATATGAATGTATTGAGGCAATTTTGAGTTAAGAAAGCAACACATTGGGTGGCTTGGCTATTTTCAGCAGAACTCCATAATGATAGGATTTAAGTATCCAGTGAGTCTAATGTGCAGCCAACACATTGGTTATCTCTAGAGGAAAAGAGCTTATGGAAGGAGCAACAATTTTTACTGGGTGGCACGGTTGTTATCCGGTGGCAGTGGTCACAAAGCTTGTTCCTTCACTGGTGACTGGTTCTGGAGTGATTCTGTCTGTATTGAGGGGTAAACCTATGCAGGTGTGGCCAGTGATTCTGTTACTGAAACACTGTTGTCTGGAATTGGCACCTAGATAGCAAACCCAGGATTTTGTAAACTTTCATTTGTGTTTTAGTGGCTGATTGCTTGATTTTTATATTGTGGCAGAAACAACTTGACTGTTCTGGACGTGGTCAACGTAGAAGGTTTTGGAGCCAAAGAATTGCTTAAAGTAGGGGGAAGACTACCTGGTGCAGGAGGATCTCTTAGGTTCAAGGTGCCAGAAGCTACACTAATGGACTGCAGACGACGTGAGTAAGAAGCAAGTCTCTGATTTTTGTAGCTGGCTGCATAACTTCATAGTGGTACTGATTTGTTACAGTAATGTTAAGTAAATGGAATGTTGAAATAGAAAAGCTGAAGAGCTTGGTCACGAGAGCTGTAGATTCTCTTAAAACACTGACTGAGGATAGTTACAAATTCTAGAAATACACTACTGCAAAACAGTCTGTATTAAAATGTTGGTCACTTCTGAATTTTTTATTAGATTGAAAGTAAAAATAGCAATTTATAAACATAAGAAAATTTTTATCAAATTATTATTTGCAAAATCATAATTTATTTTTTTTTCTTTAAGAACTGAAAGACAGCAAGCAAATTCTATCCATTACGAAGAACTTCAAAGTAGAGAATATTGGGCCTCTTCCTATAACAATTTCGTCAATGAAAATCAATGGTTACAGATGCCAAGGATATGGATTTGAAGTGTTAGACTGTCAGGAATTTTTCCTGGCTCAGAACTCATCACGAGAGATCAGCATTGTGTAAGCACTGACAAATTTGCTGACAAATTAACTTAAGTGGAAATATGAAATAATTAATTTCAGTAACAGACACTCCAATAGCACACCCTCACACAAAATTTGGTGAGCTTTGAATATAAATTTTGTAAGCATTTCCTCTTTTCAGTAATGGTAATACTAACAAATGGATAATATAGCAATGTTTCTTTATAAGTCTCCATTGTTTTTATAAAGCAGCGTACTTGCTTTTATCGGTGCATTATGAAGTAATACATTAAAACAAAAGATTTGTCACAATGAAAGAGTAAGAAATGCTTTGCCACTGACTTCTTTAAAATTTGATTGTTATTCTCTAGCTTGTTCCAAGTAGCCTGACAACAATCTAGTCATGCTCTCCTAACATTGCACAGAGCCTAAAACTGATTCTTTTTACAGTCCTGTTGAGTGAAAGTCATGACTTAAACATAAGTAGAGTTAATAGTACTGTATTTCAGGCTATGTGACTTCATATGCAAGCATTAACTCTGTTCTTAGGAAAGGCAAGTCATACCTTCTAGCAGTACCCATGGCAGTCAAATAGAATAATGAATGGTATGGGTCACGGAAGCAAGTGGAAGAAGAGACAAATCTGATGCTTTCTTCTGCTTTCCTTATCTTGCTAGCCTTGTTCTAGACTTACCCTAGTACCTGGCCCTTTCTGAAGTAATACTGCTTGTACGCTTGACAACTGTGCTTTTGGTAAAGAGTGTTTTGGTTAACGTGAATTGATCACGTGCACCTCCTTAGGAAAGGGAAAACAAGTCACAGTAATCAGTATTGTGAAGAGTCACAATAAATACACATTGTACTGCGTGAAGATGACCTCAAAGTCTTACCTGTGTTAGGTGCTAATGCCATCTGTGTAGTCTCAGCAGACAGTGGTCACTTATTTGTCTTTTTTTCCTATTATTAAATCAGAAGTTATTTTGTATTTTTTTGTATCAGTGTGACTTCAGGAAATGAAATGGAGCCCAACAGTGGAAAAAAACAATCAGCTCTGTTTGGTTTTCCTAACAGATTCACTCCTGACTTTACATCTTCGTGGGTAATCCGGGAGCTTACACTGGTGACTGCTGCTGATTTGGAGTTCCACTTCACGCTCAACGTGACTCTTCCTCATCATCTGTTACCGCTGTGTGCAGATGTGGTGCCAGGACCCAGCTGGGAAGAGTCTTTCTGGAGGCTCACTGTCCTCTTCGTAAGGTAATGCTTTCAGATCCCCTGCACCAGTTTGAAACGGACTTGCCAGTAAAAGATCAGCAAACACTTTTGGCTTGTGCTAGATTTTAGTGGTGATAAAGCTCTACTGCATCTGTCTACCGAGAGTCCTGCCGGCTGGCTGTGACAGCTTAAGTGTGATGCATTAGCTGGTGATGGAGTTGTCAATCATTTCATGCTGCTCCTCCTGATAAACTTCATTTTAAGACTGCAGAGAAAAAGGGCTGGGATTACCCCCACAGGAATTCTCAGTGCATACTATCGTTGCTGAAAGATTTACTCCCCCTGTAGTAGAGATTTGCATGTAACATAGTATAATCTGACCCTCACAAACAGAATCGAACAACCTGGTAGATTATCTTTTAAGTATTTCTGGAAATTTAGCATGAAATTTATTTGTAAAGTTTCAGACAACCAAGTGATGTATGCTTCTTTCCTCTTTTCACTTATTAAAAAATATTCGTGTTTATTAGTATCTGTTCCTAGGCACACTGCTAGACAGGCTACCCCAGAGACATGATTTGGCTTGTGTTACCTGACTCATTGCTTGCACATGGTAAACTGGACTGTTCCTTTGTACATCAATTAAGAGTTCTGCTTCTGCACATACTCTTTTTTCTGTGTTCCTTTACTAACCTTTCATTCTGTGTAGTGTGAACTGAATGTTGGTTTTGTCACAGATGATGTCCAGTGCTTTCATCACACCAACCTACAATCAGTACTAACAAGCAGTGAATGTGAATGTCTCGGTGATGCATACATGTGCTGATGCATCCCTCACTGAGATCCTGATGGACACTGTGGTTCTGCTTGCATTGTTGTTTTGACACTGAAAACAGAGCACAAATGAAGCAACAATAATGACCTCATTATGTGGTTCTAGATGCAACAGAAAGAGACTACAGGGATCTGAAAAACGGGGAATTTCTCATTCTGTTTTCCAGCTGACAAAATTTATACTGCATGATTGAGGAGGTGGTTTGGTGAATTACAAAGATTTTTGTTCTGGTCGATTTATACTTGGTGCAATTAATACACCAGAGAGAAAGAGAGGATGTATTGCAGCTTCAGTTTTAGTACAGAAGTATGGTGGCTTTTGTAGCCCATGTTATGCCAGCATTTTCTCTAGGAAAAGAAAGAGACAATATTAGATAAATATAAAAATAATGACATAACTATAAGGAATAAATAGAAGGTACTCAGAAGACGTGATTGCTATCATGCTATGATAATATTGCCATTTTGCTGTAGTGAGACTTCTAACTGATTTTCAAATCAAGTATTAGCTTTTTTAGAATGGATTTTTCTTTGGATTTTTTTTCTTTGTAAAGCTCATGGCCGAGTTATTTTATTGAGGGAATAACGAGCAAGGGCTATAAGAAAAAGAAAAGAAAAGACCATTACAACTGTTATTTATTTATTTAAAACTGTATTTTGAGCTTTCTCATCTGTCATCTTACTTAGAATTTACTAACAAAATATTTGAAAAGTGTATCTTATTAAAAGCTTTTTAACTCTTTCACTGAACACCCCTAAAAATTGTAGACACCAGTATCTGTTGTTTTCTTTGGCAGTTTGTCCCTGCTCGGAGTGATTCTCATAGCCTTCCAGCAAGCCCAGTATATTCTAGCCGAGTTCATGAAGTCAAGACAGAGGCCAAATCCTACCTCTTCACCACAGCAGAACAGCAACTCTGTTGACATAATCAGCTCTGATTCCTACAAGTAAAAATGCTTCTTTCTTCTTTTGAATTGCCCTTTTTTGTACCTTGTTTATTGTGGAGTGAAGCTTTCTGTCTGCTTGTATTTTGATATTGCTGTGGACTGGTTTAGAGGAGTGTTCCAAGCAACCTCTTTCAGAGAGTAATATGTAAGGACAGAATTGTGTGGTGGAAGATACACCATGTGCAGCAGCCATGGAAAGAATGGAAAATGGTCCTCAGATCTGACCCTCTTGGGTGCTCATATAGTCACTCACTCCCTGAAGCATCTGAATGTGTTTGAAGTCTAAGCACATACTTAAGAGTCTTGCTCAACTTCCACTGATGTCAGAATGTGCTTAGCTGGTATGATAAATTGATGACCTATTGCAGTTTCACAGCTTGTGAATATGCCTCCCTTTCTTTTCTTACAAAATTATCCCATAAAACAGTTCATGATAGCTTTGTAGATAAAAACAAGTCTCAAATATTTTTATTTTCTCCAGGGGAAGCTGCAAGACTTTTATGGATTCCTATAGTTCCTCAGAGAAAGGTAAAGGGAAAGGATTCCTGCCTGTAGGCACTTCTTCCAGCCGAAGTCAGAATGCAGCAAAGAGAAGTCCTGCAACCTACAGCCACTCTCAGAAGAAACACAAATGTTCAGTTTACTACAGTAAGCAGAAACCAAACACAACAGCTGGCAGTGCCATTGCAACTACTGATGAGAAACAAAATCAGATTGCAGAGAACCAAATCTCAGCACCAAAAGAGGACATTTGCACTGATGTTGTCAGTGAGAACTGGGTAACTCTAAAATATGCAAATGGCATAAATGTTAACAAGAATTTAACTCTTCCAGAAAACTTTCTGGGTAAAGAAGGAAGTGCACTGAAAAATACAGTTCTCATTAAAGATACTTCTTCAGAGTGTGATCTGAAGGAAGATCTTCAAACATGTATGTTTCCTAAGGAAACTAACCTTAAAACTTCAGAAAATCTAGCTGAGCTCAAAGAACAGGAGTTCTGTCCTGTGAAGATGTCCAAGAAGCTACCTGAAAGTCACTTGTCCAGAAATTCACCTCAGCAACAGCCGGAACTGCAAGAAATTTCTAGGAAAAATAGCGGTAATTTTTTTCAGTTTCTGTCACTGGAAATCATTGGGTGAAATCTTCTGTTGAGTTCACTGTGATCAGAATTTTGTATTTTGCATGGGACAAGGAGATGTGGTATTTCTTATGTGTTCACAATGATTTATCTGTTTACATTCCTAAGGAAATAGCTTGCATTAAAAGCTGTTTCATAAATCACAGATTTGCTTTGCTTTACAGATTTTAAGCTTGTGCTGTAGCATTTTAATAGTTAAAATAATTGATGTCATAGATCTGCTTATAAAACACAAATTGCCCTTGTCAAATATTCAGAAACATCCCAGTTTGCGATTTTCAGGTCCACTAAAAATCTGATGCCTGATTTTTAGAGTCACCAAGCAAAGCACGTTCAGTACTGAATATAGAACTCCTTGGGTTGCTTCCCATTGTGTCGTTATCTGTGAGATACAGCAGCTACATGTGTGCTGTCCCAGGGGAGACAGGATAATTCCACTCATACTTACAAAGTACTTTGAAATTCTTCATGTGCTCCCAAACTGCAATATTGTTCATTCTTTGCTTTCAATTAGGAAATCATCTGAGGGAAAGAATAACTATAGTTATGTCTTAGCTGTATTTACGTGCACAGGAAAGTAAGTTTGATTGCAGACTGTGGAAATCATGGTTATACATAAACCACTGGGGAGATACTAGACTTATTTTCATTGACGAAACTTCCACCTTGAGAGAGTGTGTTTTGGGAGTGCTGACAGTTACTTGTATGCAGTGGTAAAGCACTGCAGGTCATCTGCCATGTTGTCTATTAGCAGTTGTGTTTTTCTGCACTGTCAGGGATGTGAGTATTTATTTCTGTGTTTCAAGAAGTTTGGTGGGATAAACAAAGTCTAAAAAGTACGTGTTGCAGTGTTTGTATCTTGATTATAGTTACAGACCCTGTCCAAACAGGGAGTCTTCAGGACCTCGAGTACTCACATGTTTGTATGCTGGAGAGCAATGGAGTGTTTTCTAAATCTCTGGCAGCCTCCCTTGCCTGGTGTCTCCCCTGGTGTTTGATTCACATGGTCTCCTTTTGCACTCATGGTGACTGCCTGCTCTGGAGACTGCCTCAGAGCTAAGATGTTTTAGTTGTTGGTAGATAGGAAACTGTAAAAACGTCTGGGTGTGCCTTTCCTATTTGAGCAGACCAGTTCAATGCAGTAAGTGATGGCGTTTCTCATGCCAAGCAGCTGAGAGTCTCAGTAGCACATCACTGTGGATGTATTGCAGATATCTGAGATACGTGGAGCCGATCAGAGCTGGAGTTAATTCTCCCCTGTCCAGCATTGGCAGGGCCCAGGCGAAGGACTGTGACTCAACTGAGCAACTCAGCCAGTTGTTGAGGCAGGCTTCCTCTCATTTTCTTCCTCTCTTGGCTTTTGTTACACAAGAATAATTCTTCCTCACAAGCCTCTCAAGAAAATGAGCTTTTAATGAGAAACCCATCCTAAAGAAAGGATGATTTCCCTTTGTCTTCATAGTGAATGCAGAGGACGCTTCAGAGATGTAAAGCTCCAAATAAAGGCTGTCCTTATTTTGATCTACCCGTTTTTGAAGTGTCGTCTCCTCACCCAGCTTGTAGGGTTTTTTCTGTTTGCTTTTTAGCCCAGTATTCTCTGGCTCAGATTCTACCTTAAAGACCCATGGCTGGGACCTGTATAGCTCAAATTCAGATGGAGATGAGCAGGCTTGGTTGATTTACACATGTCCTGGAAGTGGTGTGCCCCTGAGCATGAATAAATACAGAGCTGCTTTTTGCAACTGCTGTAAGAATTTTTATACAGCATTAGCTTTTGATTTTGAAATTTCCTGCATCATCAGCCTAGAGGTTAGTCTCCCAGTTTGGGAAAGCAGGACAGACCTGTTTCTAAAGAAAGGTAGAAGGTATTGTGGTTATGATTGGGAGCCCATTCTCTTCCCAAGCAAACTGATGTTACTGTTTAATCGTAGGGAATAGCCAGCAAGTGCCTCTCAGGAATGAAACAGAAAACTGCGAGACTTTAAAAAAGCAGGTCAACCTAAAGCCTTCCACGGAGAAAAAGATAAATAAAGGACCTAAGGAAGAGACTCTGTGCTGCGCAAAAGAGGAGATTACTACTTCTGAGGTTTGTATTGTGATCTTTCAATTTTTCGAATTTAAAGTGGTCTTTTTATTGTTTATTTAAATATGTATATACATATAGGTATGTATGTGTATGTAGGGACTAATACATACAGTTGTAGATCTGAAACACTAAATCAGGTGAATGAGGAAGTATGTAGATGTGCTGTCTCATATACATTGTATATTAATGTTGCTTTATAGAATGATGAACGAATTGGGTAAAAATGAAAACAGCCCTTGTGTTGTGATACTGGCCATATAACCAGAGATATTCTTCGTTATTGTCAGAGCAGGCACAAACTTACTGGAATCTAATACCAGCTGTCAGCCACAGCAGTTATATGGGAACATACTCTGGAGGGAAGGTGTCCTAGATGGGCATACCAGTAAGAAAAAGCAGACCTGATCTCCAAATACAGGGCTTTGCATTAGAAATTGGCATTTGAGAATACAGGAGACAGAAACCCCTTAAGAGACTGTGAAGCTGATGAGAATGATCATTCTTCACGCCTGGTTTCTGGGCACAATAAACACAGCAGACCATACCTTTTGTTGCAAGCAGTGTGAAACACTTAGAGGACTTCATCAGGTAATTGGTAAACCCAAGAATTTGGATTATGTTTGTGTCCTGTCCACTGGATAGATATCCCACGGCAAAAAGGTGTAAAGAGGAATTCCTTACCATGCTTGAGAAATACGTATCAGAAAAGACAGGAGGTAGTCTTGTGTTGGGAACTGTTGTTAGGAACTTCTTTCCGTGTGTAGCTAATGATACTCAGTTTGTTTCTTGCATTTTTTAAAATGACTGTTATTTGTTGGTTAACTTACCCCATAATTTCCTCAGTTGTAATTCAAATGAATGCCTCTCCCCACCCCCCCAGCTGCTGAGGAAAGGGAGGATTTATTGCTGCTGAACTTGCACACAAACTGATCATAAATCTGGCAGATGTTTTTTGTTTTTAGCACATTGGGAATTTTATTGACTGCTTTCCTTTTTTCTCCCCCTATTTTTTTATTTCCTTGGAAGTTGGAGCTAGATGCTGTGAGGGGGAAAATGCTAGCACTGGGAATTCAAAAATTTATCTCTCATCATCTGTTGGTGTCTTGAAGGACAGAGTCTTGGAAAGGCTGGTCAAATTGATGGTGCTGGAAAGAGGATATGCTGTGGAAAGGCACTAAATCATAAAGTAACTATGCATTTGGGTTGTATAGTTTTGTCCAGAGAAATTTAGCTAGAAAAATTCAATAGAATTCATTTACTGAGGTAACTTCATTTTATAATGTATGCGTTGTCTCAGCTCATATTTTTACCTTTAGCAGGAAGATGCATATAGGAAGAAGAAATCTCAGGATAAAAAAGAAGGAAATGTACCAAATATGAATTGGAATAGAAATAGAACATCTAGAAAAAATAAGAAGAAGAACGTTAATATATCTACAAGGTACGTATTGTCTCACCAAATCATGAAGAAATCCAGAGATGCTGTAACGTTTCCACGGGTTTTGCATAGTGCATTAGGCAGGATTGCTTTATCTGTTTACTTTAAACACACTTTAATTCTGGCCTGAGCCCTGAATTTTAAGAATGTGTAGTACTAAGTATCACCAGCAAAAAAAAAAAGTAAAAAAAAATTCTATTTGTAAATCTGCATGTGTATAGACACACTCCATTCTGCATAGCAGTGGTCAATCTCTGCTATAGTCTGGAATTTGCTGTCTCTGAAGCTTGAATGGGTAGCTTCCTTTCCATTGTGTGGATAAAATCTAGTCGTGTATTCTCTTCAGTGAAAAAAGGAAAACAAAATTGATGACATTATTCCACTTTCAGGAGAATCATCTGCTATATTGAGTAGCTGAGGGAATGTTGTCTTCTCATAGTTCTGAAAGAGATAGAGAAATACGTAGAAAAGTGACAGTGGCTTTTATTTTTGCTGTAATTATTAAAAAGATTAGAGCAGAACTGTGCTCAAAAAAATACTGAGAGCACCTAGGGAAATTATGAGGGGTTTTTTTCCCCCCCAGAAATTGTTTAAATGCATCTCTCAAGTCAGCTGTAAACTACTCTTAATTATTTTTGTTCATATTTTTAAAATTTGAGTTTTTTGGATTGTGTTAAAAAATACCAGTTATAAACTGCTGCTAGAACAGAAACACTTATGAGGAGCAAATCCTCCTCCTTTCCCTCCCTCAGCCCTTTGAGTTAAGGTCATGATCCTACAAAGCCTTCACAGACTTAATTTTTATTGCAAGTAGTCCTATTGAGGTCAGTGGATTTAACAGGAAGATTGTAAATCTTGAAGGGGCTGTTATAACTCATTATAAATAAATTGCTATTCATTGTGTGGGAAGTCAGCACTTTTTGCAGGATGCACACCTTTGTAAGTAGGAAGGATAAAAAAGATTGAAGTGAAATACTGAAATTCGGTGTCTGTTGAACTGATTCAGCAGTTGCTGAGTTAAGATGTAACCATTTTCTTCCTGTAGAAATGTGACAGCTGGATTTTATTCGTTTTCCCATAATACTCTCCGATTCCGTTGTTTTGCTTCTCCCCCTGAGAAATAGTAGTCTGTGTGGTGGGATATTGCATTTTGGGAAAGGTTTTTTAGGTTTCTGTAAAACTGGGAAACAACACTCCTAAACGTATTCCTTGCCCCCCATCCTGCCTTGATAGCCATGTGGGTTGAAGTGTTTAATGCCTGAAAAGAAAAAATGCAGCTGAAATGTAAAATGCAAACATGCTTCTTTGGGTGTGGTTGTATTAGGGTCCCTGAGCAGAGTGAGTTGAAGCATATGTGCAGTGAATTTGAAAGGCCGGATCTGAGAGCGAATATTGGAATAAGAGCCTGGTGTCCTCAGGGTAACGGGGAAAATTGTAAAGCAGACCAAAAAGCTGGGAGCTTGTCTATACAGGGAGAAACAGGTATGCAATCTTGCTTTTCTTAAACGGGGAAAGAAATGTAATGTGTTTTTTGAGGCAGTGGAGTTGTATTCCTTCCTTATGAGACTTGTGCTTCTCTCCCTTTCGAACTCTGACACACTATGCAGTGCCTGAAATAATACCTGCCCACTTCTGAGGGGCTCCATGTGCTTTCTCTGTGGGGTTGGTTGGTGGTGCAAATCAGATGAATCAGTCTGGAGCCATAATCCATCATCCATCAGGTGAAGGACTGACAGTCTGCTTGTTCAATTTAAAGCCAGTATTAACTGAAGCAACTGTATTGCAAAGGCCACCTTTAGAATAGGCAGGTCATTTTTAAAAAACACCAGGAGCTTGGGTAACTGCTTCCTGCCTTTCCATCAGCTGTTCTCCCTAGCTTTTGGAAAGAGGAGGGCTGAAGAAGGTACCAAAGTTTACGGGATTGTCTTTTGACTCTCTGATGAAATAATAAGAAAGCAGACTCCATCACTTACGAATTCATTACTTGCAACATTTCTCATTGCTTTTAGTATGGATGTTCCTACAGCCAGGATATGTTCCATACATTAATTACATATTTCCAAGAACAGTATGGGCTTCCTATTTCAAACTGTTGCCTCTAACTGCCCTGTACCTTGACTTGCATTCATTGCACTGGGAATGTCATGTAGGTCATAAGATCTTCATGGTAGGGGCTGGCACATTTATCTTGAGGCTATTGGTAACTATTATTTTCTGTTGTATTGTCAAAAAATTCAGAGAATCCATGTAAATTCATGTTTCAGATTACTTTTCACTGAATATTCAGCTGAAAAACTTTCTTAAATGCTTTGTGTTGTTTTGGTTTTGCACCTTCTTTAGAAAGCTTTTATCAACGATCCAAAAAGAAGTGTTTGGAGAAGTTTTGTTCTGATTCAAGCTCAGATTGTGGAAGTTCATCTGGAAGTGTTCGTGCCAGTCGTGGGAGCTGGGGTAGCTGGAGCAGTACCAGTAGTTCGGATGGAGATAAAAAGCCCATGATTGCTGCCAGACATTTTCTTCCATCCAGTAAGTTCTGCAAATATCACCTCTGCACTGTAGTGGGCAGAGTTTCAGCCTTCCTTCTGAGTGGAAAGGGGTACTGTGGCATGGGGCGTGTAACTTGCCTTTTATAAGTGAGAGCGCCTCTCAGAAACACAGGAGAGATTTAAAGAACTTGGTACTTGAAAAAAAGCTACCAGAAGTTTTGTGGAGACAAAGATGAGCTGTCAGGCTACAGAGAAAGTGTCAGACTCTGCACTGAGGAAGCTGCACAATTAGTTCCCATGGAAAGACAGAAGAACCAAGAGCCACAAGTCAAAGCAATTTCTTCCTTTGAATTCATGTTACATCACATTATTCTAATAAAAATGCAATCTTTTTGTTAGATTTATTTAAGAAAGTGCACAAATGAGGAATGTGTGAAAGCAGTTTAGTTCTGAGGATGCTGGGATTGGATGGCAGTATTCAAGGCTTAAGTAGCCAGGAGATCTGAGCCACTTGACTATATGAGGAGCCACTTGACTATATGAGAAGTGGGAACTGTGGTTCGTTACCACAGTTTTTTTAATGCCTAAATATTATTAAAATAGTTGAAAGCCTAAACCCTGTCACCGCTATCACTATCCAGATTGATAGATTTTAAAGAAAGTGCTGAAGTGACACAAGTAATACCAGCTTTGAGTAACTGAAAAAAGCTGTTCAGAGTTATTTTTAGATGTGCATGTACTTACATGTGTGTTTGTGTATGTATAAAACTTTACATTATCAAAAGATACATAGTATGTGATGTATCTGAACCTGAGATTTAATAGATAATGGATTGTGTGCACAACTTTTCTGTTTGCGCAGATTGTAATGCCCTTAAAAACAAAAAAGTAATAATTTCAAATTCAAAAATAATTTAGTAGTAACGAGGAACCTCTCCATCAGGAGTGTGGTAATCACTTATAAGTCATAAAATACATTTAAGGCCATGTGGAAGTATGTAGCATGCTTTGAAATAAATGCAGTTGTAGTGATACTCCAGGCTGAACGACAATGGATAATGCTATTGGTGCGACTATTTGTGGGAATGTATATTCTCTGCATACTTCTTTTGTAGGATCTTTGATTTTCACAGTCATTCTTTTCTTTAGGAGAGAATATTTCACAAAATGATTTTCCATCTGAAACTCCTATCACTTTAAATCTGTCTCATAACATCTGCAATACCAGGTAAAAAATTTGAATCTACACCTGTAAGACATTAAAGAAACACCACCAACTTGAAATCTTGTCTCATTTTGATAAATTATGCCTACCTGCTGTCTTGGAATTTTTTGTGATCATCTAACTGTACTTTCTATTTGGAAGAAGAATCTTCTTGAGTAGGTTAAAAGATACACGCAAAATGGATTGTGCTGGGGAAATACGATAAATGCTTCCAAATGTAAAATGAAATTCAGGAAAAAAGGAAATTGTTTTTCCCCTCTCATTTCTTCCAGATCTTAGCAACTTACTACATTTTCATTAGCAGTTATATTAAAGTAATAATGCTTTTTAAAAAAAAAGGTGGGAGTGAGACTTTCAAGTTGATGTTATTCTTTTAATGGGAATAATGTTCTTCTAGGATATACAGCATGAAAATTGATTCCCCTCTCCCCCATGTTCCTTTCTACCTCTTTACTGTAGTAGAAATATTGTCTACAATTTTTATTACTGTGAGTCTTCGTTTCACTTCTCATTCATGACTCTCTTCTCACTAGCAGAAATAATTTAATCCTTTTCCTCTGGGATTCTGGTGCTTGAAAATGTTCCCTTTCCACGCATATTGACTAATTCCTTTCATGGGATTTACCGAATTGATGTTCATGTGTGCCTGTCTTCGTGCACATGAAAGTAAACTTGCCTGAAAGTTGCTGGGAATATTGAAACATTATGAGATATTCCATTCATCTTTATGGACTATACCTTTTTTTCCAATTTTAGAGAAGAGCTGTTGAATTAATTTGCAGTAGGTTGATACTGGATAATAAAAGTGGGGTAATCATGATGCATTAATTTTATTAATTTTGCATGTGTAATAAGTAGCTGGCTTTTAACTGGGGAAAAAAAGCTGTTAAAAAAATTGCACAGGGATAATTAAAAATAAGAAAAACCAAGAAAGAAAGTGGGAAAGCAGTTGCAACAATGATGTTAATTGGAATATTTTTTACATCTCTGTTTATTTCCTTTGAAATACTTTGGTTTATGAAACATAACGGTGCCTAGTCTTAAGAAATTAAATTTTCTTTTCAGCAGAGACATGAACAGCATCCCCCAATATCCTGAAACCTTATGTCCCAGTTTCACTGACATAGCTGCAGATCCTGACAAAAATAAAGGTCAGTTAACAGCTGAAGCTGTTTTTTGCACACTTTGTCAAGCAGTTTCAGTGATGTTGCTAATATCACTTGTATACACCAACTTCATAAACATGTTGTTACTAGAACTTGACTTACTTCTAAACAAGTTAAGAACAAAGTTACCAAATGAAAGCTTATAACCTTGGCATTTTTTGCTGCATCTTCTCTGTGTGAAGAAAGCATTTAGCTTTGGACTCATGCTTTATATATTCCTTGGGTTTTCATCCTCTTGCTTTGCACGGATTCATGTCCAAAAGTAATTCAGTTGGGAGATCAAGAGCATCAGTTTCTGTGTTAAAATGAAGCTTGGCATCAAATAAAATACGACCATTTTTCTCTCAATTTCCACAGTTGGGACTTGCTCTCTTTGAAAGCAGTAATGAAAGAGGTTGGGTTGAACTGTTAAAACTCTTGAGTTTTCATTGTTTGTATCTCAGAGGGAAGTAATATATTAACTTGCTGAGTGGGATTCATAAAAGCAACAGGCTGTGGTGAGGTGGAGTTTGAAAACTAGTTAGGACACATGGTTCTTTGAGCAGCAGAACTGCCTGCTCATGACTGTCCCTTCTGTTGTAGGTTTAACCTGTGGCTGGTAGGATACAAATGCTGATTAAACTTTTTCCATGGTAGCAATATTCGTAATATCTATCAGGTGAAATGATGAAACAGAGCTAACTTTGCAACCACTGTCTTATGGAGACTCCTAATTTGGACTTTTTCCAGCTCCCTGTTCTCACAGAGTTGACAGGAACCAAGTATCTGTGGGCAGTCAAGAGCTCAGTCTGCAGAGAGCAGCACAATGAGTGTCTGCCCTAGGGGCTAAATACAGCCTTAAGGGGTTCATTGTTTGGGGGTCATATTGTTTGGTTGTATGGGGCTCTAGTCTGTTAAAAATCCAGCTCTGTTCTGGCTGCGTTTGTGCAGTTGGAATTCAGAGATGATTAGTGACTGATGAGTAGGGGCAAGAGGGAGGTTGGTGGGGATTGCATCCCTGCCATCCATCCTGCTGTGAGGAAGGATGCTGACTTGGCACTGGCAGCTGGTGACTTAGACTCTAATGCTTTCTTGCCCTTTTTGTTGAATTTCAGCTTCTCGGTTCAAGCCTTTTTATATATTTTGAGATTTGTTTAAACATGGACATCACACAAAAAACCACCACAAAACAAACAAACAAACAAAACCCCAAAAACAACAAAAACCAAAGATTGCTAGTAACTGTGGACTTCTTATCTAGCATACAGTCCTTATTGTGGTTCTGAGAATAAAGTACCATTGTGATATTCAGAGCTTGTGGAGCGAGCCTCCTTCCTGTTGTTCTGCATTTCATTCCCTTTTCCTTGTTTAGGTCTTTACCCAACAGGAGACTTGTGGCCTGCTCAGCCAGTCTGCCTGACAAACAGTTTAAACTACAACCTTGAGAATAATATACCGTGTATGATCCAAGAAACCCCATCTGTCCACAACAGGCAAGTTATGTTTTATGTAAACAGTATGGATAACATTTGTTCAGATTTCTGTGATGCAGAGGACTGCACTTCTAATATTTGTAAGGCAGATGATAGTTAAAGTAAAATTCTTGCTGTCACTTCAGTCTTAGTACTCGTTGTTTATGCTTTTCCATCATGATTAATTTTGCCAAGACAAATTCACTGGTGTTCCTGCTCATGTGTAGATACTGCAGAACTTTTTTCAAATGTAATTAAATACTTTTCAGAAAGCTTTTAATTTCTTCCACTTCTTTTGCTTGACCAGGCAGAGGGCCTGGCTTTTAGGTTTGTTTTTATTTTGCTAAATACATAGCTTCTGTCATGCAGTGTGTACTCATGTTAAATGCATGAACAGACATTGTTAAATAAAGGCAAATAGTTCAGTTTGAAGGTGGTGTAAGGATAGAAGTTCATCTGTTTGAAGCTCTGTGTAGATTTGGGTTGATTTTCCTGTAGTAATGAACTTATGTAATTGTGGTACTTCAGACTCTCAATACCACAAATTTTAGTAATGGGAGATGCACCACAAACTAGTGAGAAGATCTCCTCTGCCACCACATAGCAGTGAAATACGGCCAGTTCTTCTGATCATGTCCTGTCATCTGAAATGACAGTGGTAACACAGAAATCCTCAAGTGGTGGTCTTGTGATCCCAGCCAGCCCTCTAACCTCAGTTCTGTTCTGTCAACAAACTGCAGCCCCAATGACTGAGAGCAGTGCCCAGTGGTCCGTCTGACTCTTAAATCAGATGAAATATATAATGATTTGAGACAGATTCTGTATTACACTACTTTGCTTTCATATGCCCATCTCAATTTGGACTTCACATGCAAAAATTCACGTTTTTACTTATGTAGTAGTGTTTACTTATGGCAAGTTCTTGCCTGAGTAGTAAAACTGAATTAGCACAGCTTGATGTGAAATCCTTTTATATGCCTACTTTGTCCAGCCTGGCTCCAGGCTTGGACTTCTTCAAACTCTCTGCATAGCAGGGCTTGTTTCACTTCTGACACATCTTTAAGAATTACTTTTACGAAGTCTTCTCGAAATTCTAAAATTATTTTAATTAAATCAAGTCTAATCCCTACAAATTAATGTGTAAAACATGAATTAACAGGACTTCAGCACGAGTGGTAGGGAAAGTAGAAATCCTCATTCAAGCACCTGAGAACCCATTACATTTTCTTGTATTTCAAATCACATTATTTCACTTTATATCTACCATTTCCGTGGTTGTGGGAAAGAAGTGCAGTTCTTTTCTTTTTACAGAGGAAGATGTTGCACTTGGGTGTTGTAGGACTCTGGTAGCTGTCATTGCAATTTGTTCATCCTCCCAGAGGAATAAGAGCTCAGCGAGAGAGTCACTGTTATTATGTAGTAGCACAGAGCAGATACTGGCAGAATTGTCAAGCAGAACGTGAAAGGCCTCATCATTGGTTACAGGTGTCTTGCATCTAACAGCTTTACAGTAAATTAGTTATTTCTAAATAATTTTCAGAAATTCTGCAAATTGTTTCTGACAGCAGATTTTTTTTTTTCTTGGGACAGCTTCATTGACTGGAATGCAGCTTGTGATAGCCAGTTTTCCAACATGTATTGTCCACTAGAGATGAATGAATATGGTGCTTTCCCAGAAGGTAAGATTAAATAAGGCTTATGAGTTATCACTGCATGTGGTTTTTTTTCTCTCACCTTTTGTAGAACAAAAAGCTGAGCTTGTCTATACTGGGTGTTCATTGCATACATGGACTTTGTGGTTTCCAGCTGACTGGATGCTCTGTAGCAATAAGCAATGTCTGCATGTGGTGAATGAGAAGACTGGTCTTCATATGGAGTTATTAAGCCTGAAAAGCCAATATAGAGGATTCTGACTGAGAGGGAATAGAGAGAAATGCTCGTGACCACAGTATTACACAAATCTTTTTGCACAATTTTCTTTGTTTCCCCTCTGGCAGGCTTCTGCCTTCCAGCGTGTGAAACAGAGGCCTCTTGTGACCAATTACCTTTCCAGGCTAGAGTTTCTTGGCTTGGGAAGCACACTGGCAGCAACCTAGAATTCTTTAGCATTACCTAAGCAATAATTAAAGGTCAGGCTACAGTATCACAGGCAGCACAGTGATCCCCTTGGGTGTTTAGAGCTGAAGCATGTTGGCAGTGAAACCTGGGTAGGCTCTGCCATGCACGTTCTGTGGCTAATAAAGAGTCTGTTCTCCAGTGGAGAGATTGCCAACTCCTTATCCCGTCCTTCTGATAGCAATTTGTTAGTGAGTCCCTAATAAGAGTGGTAATCTTGTTCAGAGTTGTTACGCTTTGCTGCTGTGCTGCTCTGAAGGTGCCTGAAGTCACTGAAGGCTTAGGTCAGTTCCAGCCTGGCTCGTTTCGAGATGATTCGATGTTCCTCCACAGCAATATTAGTAGTGTTTATATTGCAAAAGCCTTATTTTGTCTTCCTGCTTTTATAAACTGCAGAAAACATGAACTATGCCAGTGGCTTCCCAGGTACTGCAGCAGTGCAGAATACAGCTTTCATTGACCAGAACTGTCCCTCCACCTGGAATGCGCCTCCCAACATGCCACCTACTTGGGAGCCTGCCAGTTACGTCAACTCCACAGTGAGTATTGTCACTGCAAGGCACTGACTTCTTGTGCCTCTTCAAAGCCTTCCCAGTGCATTCCTGTCTTTCCCCTACCTGTTGCTCACGTGTTCTTCATGAATCCTTCAAGTAGCCTGATGTATGTATTTGATGCTGCTGGCATTGGTAGCGTGCCATTTTCCCAGTTGTTGGTCAAGGTTCTTACTGGACCTTGTCTGTGAAATTTTAAGACAGATCCTTTTGCCTGAAAATTGACTAAAATCATCTTACACGTGGAAAAACATTTTGGACTTGTGTAGCCTACTGAGACTTTTTCCTATCAAAATCAACATTTCCAGACGAGAGTAAAACATGAAAAGTGCTGACAGCAAAGCCCAAAGAGATTTGGAAATTGTAGAGCTGAATGGACAGCTGCTCTCAGTGACTTTGACAGGGTTTTTTTGCTAGGAAATCCAAGTGATTTAAGCTGGATTTATGTAGATTTCTGAATGCTGACTTCGACCTGTTACGCTCTAGACTAGCCATGTTTATGTCATCCCACAGGACAATCTAGTGACTTCAGTTCAAGGTGGTCTTTAATTGTAACTACCGTCTCATCTGCTGGTATTTAAAAATATAATTTTTTTAAAAAATTACAGTGGGATTATTTTGAGTAAAACTAACCAAATAAAGCAAGAAATATTTCCAACTGCAAAAGTGAAAGTTCTCTGTGTTGAAAAGTGGCAAAACTGATACAAGACTGTTTCCTAAAATAAATGTGCCTTTATTTCATATTTTATTCAGGAATGCCAGAAAGCACAGAAGGTAAAGATTGGAAAATACATTAGATAATTCAGTTCATTTCCCTGGCGAGCTTTTCCCCACAATACGTTTCAGTGTTTCATTCAGTTTTAAAAGTCCCAAGACTTCCATGACCTTCTCCGAGAGACTTCATCGCAGACTAACACATCTTGCCCTCCAGGAGGTTCTTTATAAGCTTTTGAAAATTTCTGACTAAATTCCCTAGCTCCCAATTACAGTCTCTTTTCCATACTGAATACCCCTCTCTGCTCCCGGCAGAGTGCGTAGTCTTTCAGTACTGATGCATAGTTCAGCCTTTGTCTTGTCATTTCTTAGGCGTCCTTCTCTTAACTCTGAAAACATGCATGGTGCTCTTCACGTATCTTCCATTTCGCCCTTATTTTTCTTAACAGCCTGACCAGAACTGAATATTGTGTTCCTGTTGCAGTATTACTGATGCCATGCAGGGAGGAGCTCGTATGGCTTCATTTATCCAAGTGCACACACACACACGCTGCTGTACTATTTTCAGCAACCATACTGCTTCGTAAATATTCTACTTGTGTGTTTCCCAAGTTCTCTGCCTAACTGCTGCTACCTTTAGTACCATTTAGTACTACATTTCCATGTTTTATTTGGCAAATGGTCCGTTTTGCAGTTTCCCATGATAATTTTATCTTGCCCTACAGCCCTACCTCTCAAGCACCCGAAGCTTGTCTCCAATGTCTGGACTTTTTGGTTCCATCTGGGCACCTCAGAGTGATGTTTATGAAAGCTGCTGCCCCGTCAGTGCCACGACCCAACACTCAACCCACGTGGAGAATCAGGCAGTTATGTGTAAGCAGGAATACTATCCAAGGTTTAATCCCTTCCGTGCCTACATGAACTTGGACATATGGACTACAGCAGCCAATCGAAATGCAAATTTCCCACTTTCGAGGGACTCGGGTTACTGTGGAAACGTGTGAAAGGCATTTGATTTAAAAATGTGAATAAAGATGCTTGCAATTTTGCGTACTAGAGTAAGCTGGTTGTTGAATAGATTACAATGTTGGTGGATATTTTGGCACTTTTATATTGAAAATAAATTTTTTTTACTGAAGTCTGAGCATTCAGTGCATTTTAAAAAGCAAAGCATATTCAGGATGCTGTTATTGTCAGGTGAAGGCTATAAATTTAAAACTTGATTTTTTTTCAAGAATAAGGACAGTATTAGGTTATTAAAAGCGTCCATGAACCTGGACTGCACATGTTTCTTCTGAAGTTTACATTCTCTGGTATAAACTAGAAGTGGTTAAGCATTTGTAGGTACACACCTGTAAGCAGTGGCATCTGTACCGAACAGCAACACTGTGGACCTACCTGTTGTGGCAGAGGAGAGATTTTCCAAGTGGTGCCACTTCTCCTGCTGACATAGTTACTTGTGGATGTAAACTTCTGGCATTAGAAGAAAGCCTGAATTGTGGCTTGTTTGTCTGGCTTCAAAATGCAACCTGTCACTTGGACGATGTTATGCTTGTGCAGTGTGGGTGAGTGGGCATTTCTTCCAGGAGCTTTTCTTTTGAGTGACTCCTGACATCTTGTGTTTATATTTTTAGCCTTCATGTTGCAATAGCATTTTTAGTGCATTTAATTGCCCTTGTTCAAAATGCCAAAGCTTGAACTGGAACAAACATTTCTTTGAGAGTGGAGTTCACACCACTCTCCAAAACAGAACAGCATTGTGTTAGCTCCTGTTATGAGACTGAATTCTTGTAGGGGGAAAGGCAACCAGGGAAGTGCTGCCACACAGGTTGGGGCTCAGCTTTCAACCATGCAAGCTGTCTCTGCTGACTGTCCCACAGAGCCCTCTGTTCTGGCGTGGCAGAGTGAGTCTGGGCATCTTCAATCTTAGGAGGCAGAAAAAGGGGAAGGCATCCCTTAGATTCATAGGTGTCCTTGACAAGGGGATTTGCTAAGCCTGGAGAGAGTAGAGGGATCCAGTAGCAGCCTTGTAGAGCTGCTTGAAGGAGAGCCATAAAGATGGCAGAACCAAAGCCTGTGTGGTGACTGCAGGTGTTCCAGCAAACGACAGCAGCCACAGGTTGCCACACAGGAAGTTCAGGTTGAATGTGAGTCACTTCCCTTGGAGGATGGTGCTGCAGGAGAATGGTTTGCCCTGAGGGATGTACAGATCTCCGTGCTTTGAAATGTTCCTGACACAGCTGAACAAAGCCGCACGTGACCTGCTCTAGTGGTGGTAGCAGTCCTGCTCCTTGTGGGAAGCTGGACTAGAGACCACCAGGGTCCGGTCACCATTTTGAGGATTCTGTGAACTGGAGCAAGTTCCTTACGTTTTGCTACTTTAATTTTTTTCCTCTTGCCCTTCGAGCTCAGTCTGACTGGAAGACAAGAACTCTGTTTGACAATGAAATGTTGAGGCTTTCACGTTTGTTTTTATTTGAAGGCAGAGCAGGAAAGGCACTGCAAAATAGCTGACAGCCTGCGTGCAAGGCTACTTGGCAGTGTGAGTTCCCATACCTAAATTCTCGCCCTGCCAGTCTCACCACATTGCTGAGCTGTTGGACCAGCTCCTCTGACTTCCTGATTTCAGCCAGAAATGCTATCCCAGGTCTTGAAATGTTTCACCAGAAACAGCACATTTCTGCAAAAAGTTTGTTTCAATAAATCAACAGTTCCAGGAACGAAAGCTTTGTTGAAAGTTACTCTGCCAGCTATGCTTTCCCATGCATTTGAGGTAGCTCAGAAAGAGGTGGGATTGTCAAAAGCTGCCACGTTTACCTGCTTTAACTGCTCATGCAGAAGGTGCTCCTAAACCTTCCTCTGGTTTCTGTGTCAGAAAAATGGGTTCATCACTGAATGCTTTTCAAAACCACAGTGTTTTAATGGTTTGATTGGAAACTAGCACCTGGAGTCTTTGGCTTCTTTCCATGATGCGTCGTCCAGGGGTGGGGTGGGGGAAATCTGTGACTCTGGAGTTTAATCGTAATTGCTTGTGATTCTGAAGGAAAGTTCACGTGCTCATATGAACTTTGATGCTCTTAAAATTAGTACTAAGCCATGAGAAGTACTCATAAGCACTGACATGCTTTCTGTGCGCCTCATGCCTATGGTAGGAGGCTTCAGGAGGAATAGAGTGGGAGTGCATACACAATAAATATGGAGGAAAAAAGCAATCATTTGGTTTGAAATGCAATGAAGTTCTTTATTCCCTGCATAATGTTGCTTGTTGTATAGCATGTTCATTGAATTTTGGACGTGCAAAGGCACGGGAGAGAAGAGAGGGTATGCAAAGCTGTGCTTGACCAGCTCATTCGGTTAATTGTTCTAAGGAGATCTGTATTTTCTGTGTGCTGAAGTGAAGCTTTTCCTCAAGTACCAGTATAAGGAGATGTTTTTCTTAAATGTGTAACAACAACAAATGTGTAACTTAAACTGTAACAACAACAAAACCCCAGAGTTCTGATAGGCACTGAGTCCCTGTTGTAAGTAATGTGTATGTTCCAGAAATCACTGAAAAAGAGAGAAAAACCCCATGCAATAAATCGAGCAAAGACACTAGAGAGTTCAGGGAGAGAAAAAAAAGTTAGAAATGCTTGGAAAAGAAGACCACTGAAAAGTTGGTCAGAGTTATTAAAGTGCTAGCAAAAGACAAGGAAAATGAGCTGCAAACAACTTGAGAAAAATTGCTGAGAATCAAACCACAACAGATCAAGAAGTAACTCCCCTGGGAGCCCCTTAGTGTTAGTCAAAGTATTTCATACAACTTTTCATAACAATAGCTATGGAATTTAACAAGCTCATTAAGGTTACCAGGAATAATTGCTGCCATCAGGAGACATCTGTGGCTTAATTAGCAATCCATTGAATGCAAGTGGATTTGAGCTCAGTTAAAAATCATTCCTCCTACAGTAAAGGGGAAGGTGAAATAAATAATTCCACTAGAAACTTCTTTGTACCAAAATGACTGTAATTCTACTAGAGTGAAACTGGAGAGGTTACTAAAGACATCTCATTGTCCTGAGCTAAATAATTGCCAGTTTCTTGCCTGTGCCAGGATTTCCGTATAGCAGGATCAGGAGCTTCGCTGGTGTCTCTGAAACTGGTACCGGTTTTTTGAGAACTTCATCAAAACAAGTTCTCGGTTAACCTAGGAAATGCCTAAGATTGTAAAGGGAAAAACAAAAATACAAGTATAAAAGCAAAATGCCAGTATAAAAGCAAAATGCCTTGCACAGTTCACTAGTAGGGCTGGTTATGAGAGAGGGGGAAATTATGAGCAGTTTCAAGGTTTCAGTGTTGGTTTCTCAATGCGAACACTACATAACACTCAGTGTTTTCTTGAAAGGAGATGTGGGAGAAGTGACAGCCACCCCTGACGCCTGCTCCGAGGAGGTCTGTGACTTCTTAGATGGGAACTGGGGATACGACGTTATTGCTGTCCTTAGACAGGAGTCAGGGAATATTCCTGGCATGTTTTGCAGATGTTTATAGGTATGATGAGAGGCAGCATTTGGACAAAGCCAGGGTCTACTGCAGGGGCATTCAGGTGCCACAGCCTCACCAGGCTGCAGCAAGCCCCCCACCCCCCGGAGGGTTAAGCTGGCAAGCTAAGGGAAGAGGAAAATCCAACGCAGCTTCTTGGTAGGAGAGGGCAGTGCTCCACTGGGACCCTGTTTCTTGGTAAGTGGGGCTGGTATGGTGTTGAGGTTGCCTGTGCAGGGAGGGATTTGGACTGCCCAGCAATCTGGCTGCCCCCGGTACAGCCTGGAAAATGCATTTGAACTGCTTAGGAGCAAGAGACTGGCCAGAGTAAGCTGCAGATAACACGTGTGGGGTTCATGGGGACAGAGGCAATCTCACCTGGGCAGCATGGTTGTTGCTTGCTCTTGTGGCTTGTCACAAGCATGGTGGTAATTGGTGGGTCTGTTCTACAGCTTCTGCAGCTGGACTTGGGCGTGCAGGACTGCTCCAGCCACTCGAAGACAACAACCAGCAAACAGCCTGAAATCAGAAATCAGTGAGCCTGAAATCTCTGAGGGCAGCTGAGATCTGACCGCCAGAGGGCAAATGAGCTCATTAAAGAGAATGTTAACTATCTTAATCCACGGAAGTGAAGGAAGCAGGGGAGGTGCTCACCACCTGTACTGGGACTGGCAGTGCCTTCAGTTCTAGCACAGAGCTTCTCTCTTGTTGGGAGAAGCTTGGTGTCGCCTGGGAAGATCGCAGTCTTGGCAGCACCTTTGGTTCCTGCAGAGCCAGCACCGCTAATCCTACCAGGTAAGCTCTTGGCTGGTCTTTACGGTGGCAGGTTGGGCATTACTTTCCAGCATTTGCTTTCTTCCCTTCCACCCTCGGGGAGCACCCGTTGCTTATTTTTCTCAGTTGTCAAGTCACCTCCGTCTCTTTTGCCCTCTCCATGTACTCGCTTTGCTTTCAGCAATTTATGGAAAAGGTGCAGCACGACGGCACCTCCCTGTCACCATGAGCACGTTTGATTCCTCTGTCCCATCTCGTTGTTCAGTCTGCCTTTTCACTTCTCTGGGGGAAATGGCTCGGGACAGGACCTGCCACATAACTCTCTGCAGCACCGTCAGGTTGGCTGGGGGTCACTGCCATGGCCATCCTCTGTTCCAGTGGCAATGGAGCACTCACCCTGCCTGGCTGATAGGTGGCAGGCTGGCAGAGGTAGGCGTCCCAACTGGAGAAGGAGGTCCCTGGCGTTGGTTGGGCAACCCAGTTGCCCAACCAACGCCAGGGACCTCCTTCTCCAGTTGGGATGCCTACCTACAAGGCGGTGTTGGAACTGAGCTCCTGGGAGCTCACACCCACCTCTGCAGCTCCTCACTAACGCATGGACACAGGCGCTCCCCTGCTGCTGAAAGCTGAATATTACTGAATATTCCTGCTCCTCCCTCCATCTCTGGAGTGGGTTTCCCTGCAAAAGCTGTCCGTGCCTCCCTGACAAAAATGCCTCCTTTGTTGCTGTGGGTTGCACACCATGCAGCTTGCTTTTTCCATGACCTCTGCTGTATTTAATTTCTTGCTGCTTTCTTCAACAACAGCAGCAGCACAACCCCTGAAACCACCTTTAACTCTGGGGTTGCTTTTCAGGGTGGCTGTTCCTGGCCACTCCCCCTGGTTGTGCATGGGAGCTGCTCCCTGGGCTGTTTGGGCTTCTAGTAGTCCTGTTCAGAGGTGGTGGTGGTGGTTTGGTGTTTCCACGCGACCCCAAGCACCTCTCTGGAGATTTATTTTTTGCCAACAACCTGCACAAGCAGGAACCACACTGGCCTGGAACGAGGAGCCTCCCCAGCGTACGCACCACTGCCAGATGAGCTTCTCTAGCTGGTGTGGATGAGCTTCTCATCTAGCATAAACCAGTTATTTAATCATTGTCAGCTAAGCCACCAGCAGCCAGGCTTGGCTTGCAACCAAGTGTGTACGTATACATCTCTTGTAAGGAGCACATTGCCTCTGTGAGTGACCGAAAAGCCCCTGTTCTCTTCAGTAAGCCCAGCTCCCATGCAGTGATTTCTGAAAGGTGATGGTCCACACCAGACTGTCCCTGCCATGCTCTAGGGTGTATGGCTGCTGTACCCATGGGGGGACAGGTCCTGTCAGACCTCATTTCTCCAACCACGCTGGCAAACTGCTCGGTTTGCTAGGAGCCATTTGTTTGGTTTTAATTTTGACTGAATGTACAGTTTGCAAAGGGAAGCTGATGCTTTTGCACGTCTTCAAGAGTGCAGCTGTGGGGGAAGCCTGCGTGCTGGACCCGCTCCGGCTCTTGGAGACAGGGATGTGGAAGGTGGGTTGCCTTTGCTGGCTGAGGGTCAGTGGGTGCTGTGATGCAGGGCTGTCTCAAAACTAGAAATAACTTCCTTCTCACATGACATTGAGGTGCTGCAGCAAAGCGCTTGGCCATCAACAGCCCACAAGAACCTTTTATGATTGCTGGTTCTGATTTAGGGGAAGAAATGTTTCACTTCATTTGCTCAGCACAGCCTTGCTAGGTGAGAGATGTTTTGCAGTGTGGCATAGGAAATGCTGAAGAGTGAAAAACAGATGTTGAAGCTGATAAGAGACCCTTGTAGAAACAACAGAAAATGCCGTAACGTTCCCACCGCTCTCCTCAGACCTGTGAGACAGTGGTGTGGTCGTGGGACCTTATTGCTTTCTTCTCAGTGGTGCTCGTGTGAGAAAGGCAGCATCTCGGCAGTGTTCCTCCAGCCACTTGCACACAGAGTGGTTCACCCTTCCTCCAGCCCAGCTTGTGACAGCGTGCATACCTCCAGGATGGGCCATGTGGCCCTCGTGAGGAAATGGAAAATGACCTCATTGCCGCCCTGTTTCTGGAGCAGCGTGGGAACCCCTCAGTCCCCCTCAGCTACCCCCTGTGCTTGTCAGCCCACACGACCCATAGTTTGTGGTGGAAATGGTTTCCGGAGCTCGGCAGTGGTTTTGTATCTATCTGCTCTTTCCATAGCTGCCTGCAGGTCGATTAGTCTCTCTCAGGACAGCAAGCAGTTTTTAACCTGAGGAGATGCCAGCCCCACTTCTGTTGTTGAAAGCCTCTACGAAATCACAGCTTGTGTTCCTCCTTCAGTCATTACTTTCTAACCAGGCACCTGCCACTTCTTCCTGTTGGCTAAGGACATCAGGCACACCCAGGGTGTGCCTTTGGGCCCCCACTGTTAGTACTGCATTCAGCTCCTGCACTTACCAAGTGACCTGGAGTGCTGAGTTTCAGTTTTTCCCATCTATATGTTCTTGGCATGAATTACATTTTCCAGGGCTGCAAGAAATCAGGCCATAGATATCTTCTGCTTAATCAAGGCTCAGTTGTCCAATTTTCCCATGCTGTTGCTCTGGTGAGCAGAGATGCCACTGAGCAGTTTTCTCCTTGCACTTTGCTATCACTTGCACCACTGCTACATCACCGCAAGTGCAGCTGGTCTCCTCTCCCCTGGCTCCCAGGGTTTGTTCATGCTTTCAGCTGCAGCCTTGAATGTTGCAGCTTTGCATGGCTTTGCCTAAGCTGTCCATGGCTGATGGGGTGGGATGCTCTGACAGCAAGTGGAAACCTGGGACACAAAGACCTGATGGAAATGCACGTGGTGGACAGCCTGAGCTCACAGTGACACAAGTTTTTCCTGTCTGTAAGTATTTCTGCCTTCTGAGCAAGGTTCACGGGCAAAGTTATGAGTTTCCCTTGCTGTAGCTGAACTTCATGACCAAGGTCCATACCCTACAGCAGTGAGCAACTTTCAGAAGCCCTCAACTCACAATGTCATTAAGGAAAGCTACCTTTGTGCCTTTATAGATGCCCTGCACATTCACTGGTTGGTGAAGACTGTTATTTGGTAAGAAAGGAACCTTTTCACTTGAAAGATTTTTAATAGTTTGTCAGGTAAAGGACTAAAATTTGTCATGCAATTTGTTGAGGGCCAAATAATGGCTTATAGAAATGCTTCAAAATCCTGAAGTGAGATATCACGTATTTGCTCTTACTTATTAGTTTTCATAGTGTTATATAAGCCTGGTGCATCCCCCAGAATGACTTACATGACAGAAGCTCAGTAAGCTGCAGGTTTGGTTTTGGTTGCAAGGACCTGTAATAGAGGAGCCTGAAGCCTAACCTGTATTCTTCCTGATAAGCCTTCTGTCTGACCTTCTCCTTGCTTCCTCTTGTCTGAGCAGTCCTGTGTCTATATGACCGGTCCCATTCGCAAACTTATTAAGCCAGAGTTCAGCTGTCTTGGCCAAAGCACTGCTGATATTTCATATAGAGAGGTTGTTAGACAAGTCCTCAAGTGACTAAGTAGTGAGTTCTATACATAAAAATAGGAAACAGATGGCACCAGTTCCAAAAGTGGTTTTTAACTAGTCTAGTAACTAATGTTCTCATATACCTACAAAAATGTTACAGTTTTATCTTTGTAAAGATCAAAAGAACAACTTTGAAGCACTTGCCAGGCACATGCATCCATGCATTTCAATAGATGACAGACCAAATGTACCCGTACAGTAATGGGACTGACTTGCTGATTTCAAATTCCCCCGTGTATTCCTGCAGTGAATAAAGCCTAATGACTGCTCTTTTTATTTATTTTTTTTTTTTAATTACTACTACTGTGGACCCAGAGTTGCCTCAAAAATACTGCAGATATTAAGGGAAGTCTGGGGTCTTGGAGAAAGCCTGATAAGGAAGTGTTTCATGTGAGGAAGAAGTAGGAAGACTCTGGAACCATCCAAGTCTCCTCAAAGAGCTGAGTATGTCAGAATTCAACCCTGTTTAGATCAACTCCCTTACTCATGGGTATCTGTTTTAACTTCCAGAAAGAGGTGGGGAGAAGACAGACCATAGCATGTCTGTCTTAGATTGGTACAAGCTGGCTCTGTGCTGCAACGTGGTCTCTTGGACAGGTTGTACGTATGATGTCTAATGTGATAGAACCCATGGGAACTGCAGTGCTGTCTAGGAGCAAGTGGAAATATTGTGTGTCAGCTGCTGCAAACTCGGAAAACTGTCTTCCAGTTGTACAATTTATTCTGAGGGCAGAAGAGACCATTTCTTCCACGCCGGAATAAACCTTTTGGAGTCCAGACGTTTTTAGAGTTACGGTTGAGCTAAAGCTTGCTCTTATGCTCTTTTATTACTTTGTCTGCAAAACAGCTGCTGCTGACACTGAGCACTGGTTTAGAATTTGTTTCTCTCCTGCACCTCGCTGCTCTGCTCCGTAAGGCAAACCCTGTGCTATCAGAGGGGAATGCTGCTGTGTGCATAGTGACTCTTTTATCTTGCTGAAACTTAGCTTCCCAGGACACAGGCTTCTGTTTTCTTTGCCTGGTTTGTTTGTTACATGCATGTCTGTCTTTTTTTTAAGGAGTCTAACCTTTTACTTAGCGTGATTGACAGGCATGGTTTTGGCAGGGGAGATGAAAATACAAAGTACAGTGAAGAAATCTCTGGATCTGGTAACGATACCCTTCTTCTGCATTCCCCATCAAAAGGGCCCTGAGTTGAGTTTCCAGAAGGCCTATGCAAGAAGCTGGTGGTCACTGTCACCTCCAAAATCTGTGCAAAAATCTGTGTCAGGGATATTTTCTCAAATTCAGTCTTATCCATTAGACCTTCATGTGTTTCCTACAATAAAGAGAGAAAGAAAGAAAGAGTCAGCTTTCTTTTGGTAGGTCACATTTAGTGATATTTCTAATGTGTCTAATGAATTAGACAACACAGTCTAACCTCAGTGATGACAGAGGGAGAGATGGGAAGAATTTAGACATGTAGGAGTTTATTATTTAGTTCTCAGGTGTCCCATGTTCAGCTGGCACCTCATATCTGGAGGCCTTATGGTTTTGATACCACAGTTCTGTTAGGTATCTGGCTCTGCTTCTGAGGATGCTCAGGATCTGTCCCTGACCATGTCCTATGGTTAAACTCTCACTCTTACCTCCTCTGCCCACCTTTTCTTAATCCGGTTCCTAATCACCTGGCTCCTTCAGAAAACACATCCAGAAAAGGAGAAAGTAGCATCTCCTTTTCTTCTGTGTCTTAGTTGTAGGAGACAGAATAGATGTTTGGGGAGTCCTTGGGTTCCAAGAAAATCCCCTCCGACACAGGACAGGAGCAGGCAAGGGGTATCTGCCCTGAATTGCTGTGTGTATCCTGCTCATTGTAGGAAAAGGAGAAATTGTGACAGCTTGTCTCAGCAATTTCCCTCTGTCACCCTCTTGGACAGAAGATTAAGGCTTTCCAGAGCCAGGCAAAGGCAGTGCCTCTGTGTGCAGGCACAGTCTTGTCCCGCTGCCCACCAAAAGCAGGCTGGATTACACGTACGTGCTTGTGCTGACCCAGCTCTTGGCTGCTTCCCCATGGGTGGGCACAGGGAACCGTGGGATCTTCTTATCTCCAGCCTGTCCTGTCTTCTGGCTTTCCGCCCTGGAGGAGGGGGAACAGCAGACCAAGGAGGGATGGATGCAAGCCCCACCCTGGACAGATGGCCCTGCAGCACCTCAGCATCTTCCCTATCTGATTTCCTCTTTAAAATGCAGTTAGGGTCCATCTAATTCGGGAGCAAACACATGGTTAAAGGCACAGCTTTAGCTACAAAGTTGTTCTCTTTCAGGCTAAGTTATAGAGGAAAACAAGGGTCAGAGGGGTGGAAAAACCCGTGGCTGAGCTCTGGAGCGGGAAGCACGAATCTTTAAGGATGAAACAAGACAGAGAAGCCTGGCGGCACAGCAGTGAGCCTCTCCTCTCCTCATGCCTCGAGGGCAGCTGGGGTGAGGCCCTTGCTCAGCCTGTGATTTCCAAAGGCTGGGTAGCCAGGCACGGCAGTGGTTGCGCAAGGCCGGCAGCACCAGGGCAGGCAGTGCCAAGGCTGGCACTCCCAAGGCCAGCAGTGCCATGGCAGGCAGCACCCCTGCAAGTCCCCCATCCCCCCGCCTCCCACACTGGAGTGTTCTTCACTCCTGACAGGTCCCTGGGGGAGGTTTTGCTCCCCTTGGGTGGCAGGATCTGGCCTGGGTAAAGCTAGTCCTTGGGAAGACAAAGGACAGTCTATTAGTAATCTCCATGTCTTTATTTATTTTCAGATATTTCCTGGTTTCGGTGTTGTGCGATGTTTACCAAAGACAACCAGCCAAAGTAAACCAAGTGAAAAATTGCAAAATGAAGAAGCCAGCCGCATGGCAAAGCTGATCCCTTGCCCTTGAGTGCTTTAGTCATTTCAGATTAGGTACTCGCTTGCTGTTCTCCTGCAGATAGGCTTGTAAGGAATTGCCCTGTTACAAACCTGCCCCTGTACGCAGCAGCCACTGGCAGAAAGTTTAGGCAGGTCTGGAAAGACTCTCTAGCAAGAGGAGGGATTAATGTGCCTGCTTGTTAACTTTGGCAGCGTGTGTAGTTATCATTGTGCCAGCAGAGGTAGGGAAAGCAAATGGGGAGGGATTATTTTATGATTGGTGGCGTTCCTGGGGGATGAGGGGGGTTCCCTGGAGACTTCCCAGCAGGGGTAAAAGGCAAAGCGGAGCACAAAGCAGTTCCTTCAGGACCAGAAGGCTGTTTCAGCAGGAGGAGCAGTACAGAGCCAAAACAGATGGAAACACTCCCTCCTCCCTTAATCCAGTTGCAGACCTGATTTACCCAGAATGAGTCAGTGGTATCAATGTTGTCCTGTTACTTGGTAAGAAGTTACGAGCTCACAGGTTTTTTTTATTCAGCAAACCAGCTTGCCAGCTCCTTGACGAGTTCCCCATGAAAGAGAAGGGGCTGCCCCACCTGGGGACAGGATTTCTCCACCTGCAGAAACAGGGAACAAGCCAAACTAATTCATAAGCTGTGTTTCATCATGACAAGTTGTGAGGAAAACTTATTTCACAGAAGAAATTAGACCTCCCAACAATAGGAGAGAAGAGTCCAGCCAGCCTTCACCTTATCTATTGTCAGTGACTTTTGAAAGATACTATTCAACTGGAAGGCTTTGCAAACATCAGAGAGGACACTATCAGATGGAAACATGAAGACATCAGAGAGATGACTGAGAGAAAGAATCCTTTCAACGGAGGGTTGTGCATCTCAGTATGGTTTGCTTGGCCTTTTCGTGTCCTCTGTGAGCTCGAAAAAGAGTTCAAGGAACCAACCCTAGAGAAATAAAGTACTTCGAGGAACTGATGTTAAAGGAAATTTGTTGAACCTATTAATCATGGAACTTACAGGAAATTAATTTAAAATTATATCATAAAAATAGCACATGAAAGAAGTGCAAATGTAACATAATTTCTATAAATAGAAAAGACTCGATACCAACACTTGAGTAAGTTATAAGCTAAAAACAAGCCAGGTGCCCAGTCCATTGGGTAAGAGTTGCTAAGACCCAGAGAAACAAAGATCTTCTTGTGCCGGGAGGTGTAAACATCATGAGTTCAGCATTGGAGGAATATCACTAGACTTGATACAAGGTAAGAGAATGCATCAAATCTGATGCTCTTTCCCACAGCAGAGCAGTTGTAAGGTAGCCAATTTTTATTACTCTATGGTTATCTCTAAACCAGCTTATTCTTCTCCTGTAGTTCTAGCTGTTGAGATGAAAGCTGGTTGGTTTTACTGCTTTTTTGCCTATGATATTTCATTTGATTCCTCTTCCTTTGTCCAAAAGCTGCGTATTACAGAGCAAATTGCTTGAAAGCATGAGTCACCACGCATCATACACTTTATAGAGATCTGCAAAAATCTTTTTAGCATTACTACAACCCCCTGTTGCAATCTTTGTGTAAGTTCCCTACTTACTTTCAAGTGAAGAGTAGGTTTGCGGTTTTTTTTGTTTTCTGTTACTCTGTGCCTGCAATCACCAGGGTTTGGGTCTCTGCTGTGTTCCTAAGTCCTGCTCAAAGGCAGGGTTGCTGATGCTTCTGGACCTTCACTATTGGATTGATGAGACATTGCTAAGAAAGGACTATTCCTTCTCGAGGCCATGCCACTGCTGCCCAGTCTGTGCACCCTTTCTTCAAACAGGCACCATGACCTGTCAGACACCTGGGTTGAAACAAAACCTGAAGAAAAAAAAGAAAACCAATTCCCATCAAAGCTATTGACTAAATGCTCTCTCGAAGAGCATGGTCAGCTGTGGTTGGGCTTGCTGCAGGCACCTCCAGACCATCCTGGCCATACCTGCATTGCCAGGGCATAGCCATGCCCTGCGTGGCATGTCTAGGCAACTTTGTTTGGGTGTTAGAGTAGAATTCAGTTGGAAGTTTGTTAAGTGTGGGTATTTCACAGCAGTAGAAAGCACCTTGTTTCAGGGGTTGGTCCCCTAGCATGAGGTGTTTCTTTCTGTAGACATTGCGATAAAGACAGAAAGTCATGTTGCAGTACAGGCACAAGAGTTACATGGTCCGTTCTAAATCTATTGTTACTAAGCACGTACTACACTCAGGAAAACTTATGGAAGAGCAAGAAGTGCAATCTGAGGATAATTTAAGAGGAATTATAAAAATAGCTGAGTTTGTACTTGAAAATCAGCTTGGGATGTCTGTTTTCAATCATGTTCAAGTTTGGAAAGTCAGAGAATTGTCAGATATTGGAAATATTGTTTGAAGACATTTTGGTGGCTCTGTCAGAGTCAGCGCAAACTTTTCAAATGCTTATGGACATCATTTGAAGATCAGGATTTTCTTTTTTTTAGTAAAAATAATTTTTTCATGGCTGTTTATAACTCTGCTGTATTCAGGCTTCTAAAAAGTTGGTTTAAAAATTATACAAAGGCAAAAGAACATAATACAAATAATCCCTGCGAGAAATTCACAAAACATGTCATTTTTCCAATGCAGAGAAACTTGGAAATAGCTCATTAGATTTATTTTTTTCCCTACTTTTTAAAAATAAGAGATAAATCAAGAAAAGTATCTGCACTGAAGAAAGAGGTTCTGAGGTCTTGAATAACTGAAAATAAAGATTTGCAATGGACTGATTTTCTCTTTCTGAAATGCAGTGTCATGACTGAGATATTTCATGGCATCAGGTACAGAGGGGGGCAGCAGCTGAATGCAAAGTCTGAACTACCTGTGCAAAATATATCCTGGCATTGTCTTTTTTGGAACAAATACAAAAATACTGAAATTTTTATGGCATATGATAATGATCTGATTCATTTCCTGCTTAGATTCTTGCCTACCTGTTAAACAGAATTTATTTTTTTTAATAACAAACAGTTAAATATGTATCTCTGCATCCCAGCACGGTGGTTTCAATCTCCATTACAGGAGACAAACTCTATCTGATTCAACAGTGACTCAGTCCCATTCCCAGGAATATTTCCATTCCATTAAAAAAAAAATAAAGCAGGCACTCTTTCAGTGCATTAGCACTAGATAGAGTAGGCATGAGACACGTGTTCCTGCACTCGCCTCAATGAGGCAAGGCTAGGTTTGATGGACCTTTCCTGAAATGAAGTGCACCAACATGCGTGTCCCTTTGCCCAGCCTCTCTCAAAGGAGCTTTTCCTTGGAGCTGAGAGAAGCTTGTTTTCCTCCTGGTGGGAAATTCCAGTGGTGGGATGTTAAACCATAATTCCTCACATCAGCCTGCCAGTGATGGCTTACACCCGGTGGACTGTCACAGAGTGTTTTGTCTCCTGATGAGCTGAAATGAAGCCATCCAACAGTGAGTGTGAGAGATCCCATTTCTCTCTCTTCTCAAGCCCTGTAGTACAACTTGTGCCTTGTAGGGTATGGGAGGACCCCAACCCTCGTTACCTACAGATGGCCTCGGCCTGAGCAGGTTTGGTGCCTCCTGGGAGGCCAGAGCCAACGGTGGCTGTCACTGCCCAGAAACCTGCAAAATCCTTGTTTTGAAATAGACATGGCACCTCATTTTCTGAAAAACTAGAAATATGTTTTATGTCTCCAAATACCCCTCTAGGCAGCCCATAAGAGATTACCTCTGTCATATAGTTTGGGATACAGCAAAGCAGACTGAATTGACACAACAAAAGCACATTACGTGTAGAACAAAGAAAAAAATTCCTTGAAAATACTAAGGAAGTGACACTGCTGAAAGCTGCGCCCAGGTATTTCCTGAAGGTGTCTAAAACACTGAAGTAGCAGCTTTGTACATTGATAATGTCAAACTAACAGTATGAAAATCACAGATAATATGTTAAAAGAAAACATGATTTCCAGATTACATCCCATCTTCCTTCTTGTTTGAGGAGATGCATCCTCAGCAGCAGCAAGCTGGGAGTCTGTTTGCCCAGATGATGAGAGATACGTTTAGACTGACCTCTGAGGTCCCAGTACCGTGATGTTTATGTTTCAGGTTCCTGTGTCCTACAGCCTGTTTAGTCTCCCTATGGAGATCCAGGGTTATGAATATGGGAAATACAGCTGATACAGCTAAGCTAGCCTGAAAGAAAAGCTGAGGTTAAAGCTGTTCTGAGCAGCCTTTTTATGGGTCTTGGGCCCCGGCCTCCACCTGTGGTTCCCATCTCTGCATCTTCTCTGGGAGCTGGACCCCTTCTGCAGGGATGCAGGAAGCCCTGGGCAGTGCTCAGTGGAAGTTACACTCAACCAAATGTATTTCCAGACAGACCTCTTCCCCATGCGTGCCGAGGGAGTTTCATTGGTTGGTAGTATCAGTGTTATATTTTGCCTTACTCCCTGCAGCATGCCAGGAAGCCCTGTGACAAGCATGCTCATACACAGGCACCTTTCATCCCACCACGTGTCCAGTGTTTGTGTGCAGCTGAGCTACCTGTCAGCGTGTCTGACTGGTGTCCAGCCCCACACAGCTCTGGGGAGCACGCAGCGAGGGCTGGGGGACCTGTTCTGTGTGAATTGTCCCAGAGTTCTCATTTGGAGTAACAAATCTGTGTGATGCTGGTAGTGGGGTTTTGTGTGTTGGTCATAGTGTTCTTCTGAACAGGGTGCCTAAACTTGCTATAGTATTTACTGTTTCATAGCTGTGTATGAATTGAAATTCCTGATGTTCCTGTCAGAAACAGATTGTTTTCACCCCATCAGAGAAAGTGTAAAGAAAGAAAGGAACTGTGTTGTTCAGCTTTGCCTTGTATGCAGGCTGTTTTCTGTTGATGCAATTTCCTGGGGAGTCAAGAACTCGTCAGTACTATTTTGGGAGAAGCTGGGGATTTTCGTGTGTTGAGTCACGCTGATGCAACTGTTCTAGGAAAACAAAACTTTCCATATTATTAGAATAAGCTTTGGTGTCTTAGCCTGCAAACTTTCCTGCTATTTTCTCCTCTGTTAAGGCAGCAAATCAGTGTCATGTTATTCGATTGAAAGCTTTTGGAAAGGATATGATAAAAAAGCAAACACACAGCCCTACTTCCTTGGCAGAGGCAGTGCTGAAGGCTGGTTGAATGAGTAACCATTTACACAGCGTTATCATGCTCTGCCACAGTGACAAGGCCCAGAAGAAAAATAAAGGGAATCTGCTCATTTGCATTTAAACTTCCAGTCTGAAGTTCTAACTGGGACACCGGGCTGCTGGCAGGGTCGGCCTGATATGGAACACGACAAAGTTAAAATTGTTTATTTTTTGTTTTATGTTGCTTTTTTTTAGTTTGAAGATGAACACCCAAAGCCCTGTGACTCAGATTAAAGCATGGGCACCAGCAGTGCGTGCCAAGGCTCTGCTTCCAGGACCATGAAAAGGTGCCAAGGTGTTCTGCTTTCGATGACACAAGATTATACCTCCTGCTCCAAAGACTGCAAGCACAGATTTGACTGCTTTTCCTCAGCAGCCGTTTCCAGGGGGGGTAGAAGAAGACTGGCTGGCACTGCTGTGGCTGAGCTGATGTGCTGACACGTCCTCATTACCAGGGGTAAGTATCAGGAAGCAGTTTTGCACTGCTTGCAAAGATTTGGAAAGTGTTTCTGCTTATATTGCAGGCTGGCTAACAGATTCATGTCCTTCGTCTCCTTTCTAATGCTTCTGCCTTTTCTTCAAGGCGGGGGTCTGGGGCAGGGTGTTGCCTGGGTTGGGCCCCTCCTGCACTGCTCACTTGTGTTTTCTCAGTGGAAAAGCAAAAAGCAGCTCTGAGTGTGGGTGCTGACATACAAGAGGAAAGAGGGGAAGGGAGGGGTTGGGCTTGCAGGATCCTCTCATGAGACTGAGAAGTGCTTTAATGAGTGCAACATTCCCAGACACTACAGGAGGTGGAGAAGTTGGTACCTCTGGCTGGCAGAGGGGAGAGGGCTACAGGACTCCAGCAACCGGAGTCTGAACCTAAAGCCACATTCCCCTGAGTAACACAATACAGCTGCAGAAAGAAGAGACAGTGGGGATGTAATGGCAAAATAACCCTTGTAACTCTGGTGGCAGACTGGCTGGGTACTAGTGTTGCCACTTGGTCTGTGATTTTTGATCAGCAAGCCCGTTCCTGCGGTGTGCTGTCCCACATAAATGTATTTCTGTTTCTACATCTGTTTTGGTCAACAGCTGTCTAATGCAGCCCCCCACTGCTGGTCACTGCCCTGTCTAGCAGCAGCAGTTTCTAGCAACGGGAGGCTTGTGGCAGGAGCCTGTCCCTCTGGCAGCAAAGGCAATGCAGGGACCTGGCACTGAGTTGCAGGAGGCAGGAATGCTGAGAAAGCTGGGGGTCAGGAAAGAGCCACCTGAGGGAAATGTGTGCTTCTTGTGTTGCTGTTGGATAAACAGAAACAATTAAAGCAAGAGAGCTTCAAAAGTGATGACCACAGCTCTGCCTCTGCCCTATCTATCTGCTGGCAAAGGCTTCTGTGGTGTCTCTGCTGAGAACATCTACAGTTACAAAAGCACAGACTTGTTGCAGATCTGTGCCCTTCGGCTGGGGAAAAGTACTGCACTGATGCGGGTGAAGGTACATGCCATTTTTAAACACTATAAAAGTGGAAGTATAACTATAGCTTAAGCTTGGAGGAGGAGAGAAAGCACCACAAAGTGCAATTTTTTTCAATGCTAAACACGCAGTTACTCTGGAGAAAAAGCAGATTAATGGTATTCTCACCTTAAAGGGCATCAGTTTTCTCCTACTCTAGACTCTGATTTCAAAAGAAGTTGTTCTGAGTCCAGGCTGCATCTCAGTTAGGAAGCTGATGCTTTGAGAGGTAGCTGGCTGGTACCTCCCCTCTGTGTGTGGGACAGCTTGTGGAGGGCATTTCTGGCCACCTTGATCGTCCTTGGACCTTCCTGACTCTGTATAACCTGATAAATCCTGACAAATTGACCTGGAATGAGAGATAAGTTATGCTCCTTTTAGACTTTTTTCCCTACTGATTCAAGCAAGAAGAAGGTCCATCTCTATTTCTTGTGGTTTTTTTAAGCAGCTTGCTGAAATAAACCACTTGGTTTGTGAACTGCGGCATTGGAAGGTGGGCAAGGTCACTCTGGTCTTCTCTGTCTGTTCTCAGCTCAGTTTATAAGCGTGATGAGAGCGGGCTGAGTCTGGATGTTAGGAGAAAGTTGGTACTTCAGAAAAAACAGCTGGCACTTACCTTGAGTCTCCACAAATGTGTGGTGGTGAAGCTGTAATACACACAAAAGCATACCTGCTATGCGTTCAGTTATGAACGTGGGCTCATATGTGGTTGTTGTTTTCCAAGCTCTTCACAAAGTTAACTCTATTTAACTCTAAAAAGGAATTGCAATTTTGATGACAAAAAAAATATAGGAACAAGTTGAGTCAAATGCAGAATTAACAGTTTTAAACATTTTGTAAACTGAAAGTCTCTCCTGCTGAAGAACAAGAACCATTCCAGCTGAGAGGTGCTAAAGGGAAGAGGCAGCTTTGAGGAAGTCGGTGACATCCTTTCACTAAAACACCATTTCCCTTCTCTGCTGTGTCCCACAGCTGCTCTGCCTCTATTTTAAAATGTTGTTATGCATATCATCTATCCTCTGTAACAGACAGAAAATACAAGGGTGTCTCAGTCTTTCAGTTCCTTTTTTTGGAAAACATCGAGTTCATCCCCTAATGTGCAATGCTAATTTCAAGGCAGTGAGACTGAAGGTTGTTATGAGATACACCTGGGCTTCTGTCTGGGCTTTGCCACCCATGAGCACACAGATGCTGCTGTGGGCCCTCTGACACGCAGCCAAGCAGCTGGCAGGAATAGGTCTGTCTGTCTGCTCCCAGGCAGGTACCTCTTGGTGCAAGCAGGCAGCAGTCTCTGACAATTTCTGTGCACAGAAAAAAAATGGAAAAGGCAACAGGAAGGTTTGGTGTTTGAATTTAATGTGTTTCCCTTTCAGAGCTGGTAGAAAGACTTCCTATCCCTTCCTGCATGCAGTGTGCTTTGCCATTTGATCAGCTGTGTGTTTCCATTCAGTCAGGCTAAAATAAATTTCATCAAACCTCTGCTCTTGAATTTATAGAGGGATTCTTCCCTTTAAACTGTGCCTTCTTTTCCAGACAGAATACTGTTCCCATTCTTTCGTATTTTCTGTTTGTTGATAACATATGACTGTGGTGTCCTAGGAAATTAAATTATGCAGAGTGTTTCTCTAGTACTCTCTTTGACTAAACAATTTGACTCCAACATTTATATTAATATAATATATATATCATTCTATATATTGATAACATTTTACAGAACCTACACAGCAAAATAACTTGGCTGTATTGAGATGTTCTGTTGCTCAGTATAGTTAACATCCCCACTCCCCCCAGTGCATACCGAATAATTAGCACTGAAAGTAGAGATACAGGGAGGTGAATGCAGTTCTGCCTAGGAACTATTTCTGCACTTCATGCTGGAGGAAGTGATTGTGAAAGAATGACTTGCGCAAAATGGTTGCATCAGCCCTTCCAGTGATGGGCAATGACTGACACAAGGAGAGAGAACTGCCACTGAATTTCAGCTTGCGAAGAAGGGACTGTGGACACGGTCTGTGCCTGGTTTTGCGTCAGCAGTAGCAATAGAAGTGGTTGAAATGTGAGTTTGAAGGGCAGTGCCATGTGTGCTGGGCAATAGTGAACTCTTCAGAAGCCATGGCTTCCTTAGAGAAGCAGCCACTAAAGAAAAATGGTGAAAACTGATGTGCTTCACTGGCTGAGTACCTAGAGGACGTTGGGAAACTGCCAAGATAAAGTTTTGTTTGAGGAGCATGAGCTGAAATCTTTTCTCACTCTAGGACTGTCGTTGCATCAGACCTGCCACAGGGTTTCCAGCTTTTGTTATAGCTGAAGGTATGAGGTGACCAGCTGGATCCCAGAGTAGACGGTCAGCACGCGAGGAGACTTAAACACAGCATGCAGTACATAAGGTAAGAATTTACTCTCTGCATATTCGGGATTTGAGGATACTGTTTCATCTGTAGTGCTGGAGCTGTTTACAGAAACCTGTGAGCTTTAATAAGTGACTTGTTTTCTGGTGTAGCCAATGGTGAAATGTTCTTCGGCACCTGTGGCAGGAAACAGTCCTGTAAATTAAAATCAGCATTGTTCTAATTACATCCACAGTTTATAGGGTGACGATAACATCCATTTTCCATCTATTTTTAGTGTTGATTTACAGAAAAGGGAGATAGACTTGTCTGGTTGCATATCAGCTTGTTCTGCCTTTCCAGTAAAGAATGTAAATTGCTTACACAGTGTATAAAAGGGTGTGCCAGGAGCCTGCGTAGCTCTGTTTTTTAGAAGCCCTGAGGCTGGTGAGGCTCTGTGCAGGGGACCCCAGAATTTCTTCCGGGAAAGTCTGCAATGGCAGAAGCCACAGCCCACTTGAAGGGCTGAGAGGGTGGACATGCTCTGTTTGGAGTCCTGCCTTGCAGGTAGCCACACTAGATGGACAGGGTAATGCTGCGAAGGCTGTGAGCATTTGGACTCATAGAATCATTTTGGTTGGGAAAGACCCTTAAGATCCTCAAGTCCAACTGTTAATCCAGCACTGCCAAGTCCACCGCTAAGCCATGTCCCTAAGCACCATGTCTACACGTCTTTTAAATACCTGGAGGGATGGTGACTCAACCACTTCCCCGGACAGCCTGTGCCAGTGTTTGATAACCGTTTCAGTGAATAAATTTTGCCCGATTTCCAATCTAAACATTCCCTGGCACAACTTGAGGCCATTTCCTCTCATCCTATCACTTGTTACTAGAGAGAAGAGACCGACATTTCCTCCTCCCCTCCTCCTACTCACTGCAACCTCCTTTCAGGGAGTTGTAGAGAACAATAAATTCTTCCCTCGCCCTCCTTTTCTCCAGGCTAAACAACCCCAGTTCCCTCAGATGTTCCTCATCAGACTTGTTTTCCAGACCCTTCACCAGCTTCATTGCTCTTCTTTGGACACACTCCAGCACCTCAACATCCTTCTTGTAGTGAGGGGCCCAAAACTGAACACAATATTTGAGGTGTGACCTCACCAGTGCCAATCACTGCCCTGGGGCTTCTGGCCACACTGTTTCTAATACAGGCCAGGATGCTGTTGGCCTTCTTGGCCACCTGGGCACACTGCTGGCTCATACTCAGCCAGCTGTCAGCCAATGCCCCCAGCTCCTTTTCTGCCAGGCAGCTTTCCAGCCACTCTTCCCCAAGCCTGTGGCGTTGCATGGGGTTGTTGTGACCCAAGTGCAGGACCTAGAAATTGTCCTTGTTGAATTTCGTACAATTGGCCTCAGCCCCTCCAGCCTGTCCAGATCCCTCTGTAGAGCCTTTCTACCCTTAACCAAATCAATACTTCCTCCCAACTTGATGTCATCTGCAATCTTACTGAGGGCGCACTTGATCCCCTTATGCATATCATTGATTATCTAACCATCTTCCCCTGTTTAGGATTGAAACATCCAGCCACAGCTTTGTCATGGAGAGGAGACATAATGTGAGAGATGTACGAGGCAAAAGCCTTAACCAATGCATGTATGAAAAGGCAGGACATCAAAAATGATCCTGTATGACTATTGAGACATGATATGGCTGTACTCCAGAGTTGAGTAGCATGCCATATTTGAAGGGCTGAGCAGTTGAAGTAGGAGTGGAAGATTGATGTCACAGGATAACTCTTGGAAGAAAAAATTTGAATCTGAACTTCCTAATAAAATTGCACAGGTTTTCAGTTGTGTTCAGTTGCTGTTCAAACCTAAAAATCAAAACTACCTTCTCTCCTTTCTGTTTCCTACAAAAAAAGGTTCAACCAAACAAAACACAAATCAAGAACTACACACACCTGGCAAGCATGGGCCCTCTACATGGTCTTAGCTGCAAACCTCTCTGAAGAACAAGTGCTGAAGCAGGCTTGTCCTTCATGCGATGCCACCCAGCTTTGCAACTGCTCTTCCATGGGCTTGGACTTCATTCCCCCAGGGCTCACGGGCAAAATCACAATGTTAAACCTGGCACACAACAGGATAAAGCACATCCGATCGCAGGATCTGCAGCAGGCTGTGAACCTGAGAGCCCTGCTGCTGCAGTTCAACAAAATCAGCTCAATAGATGAGGACTCATTTGACTCCCTTGGGAAACTGGAGCTCTTAGACTTATCCAACAACAGCTTGGCTCACTTGTCCCCTGTGTGGTTTGGGCACCTTTTGTCGCTCCAGCACCTCCACCTTCAAGGGAACTCCTACAGAGACCTGGGGGGGAGCTCCCCTTTTTCCAGGCTGAGGAACCTGAGCTCTCTCCACCTGGGCAATGCTCAGTTCTCCACGATAAGGCAAGGAAACTTTGAGGGCATTGTGGTTCTCAACAAGTTGTGGATTGACGGTGGCAATCTCAGTCAATATGAGCCAGGAAGTTTGAAACCAATTAAGATGATAAAACACATGATCATAAACCTAAGAAATACTAATGTGTTCTCAGCCATTGTCAGGGACCTTCTGCACTCTGTCACTTGGTTAGAAGTGAGAGAAATCAAATTAGATATTGAAAAAAAAAGCTTGGTGCAGAACTCTACACTTCCTTTTAGGATGCGAAAGCTTACTTTTAAAGATTCTTCAATCACAGATGAGTATTTTAGCCGAATAATGGTATTATTGAAGGAAATCACGTCTTTGCAAGAAATTGAGGCAATTGATTGTGTGCTAGAGGGGAAAGGGGAATGGGATACTCGAGAAATTGAAAGGAGTGGGGAAAGTTTTGTTGAAACAGTATCAGTGATAAATGTAATGATTCCAAATTTTCACTTGTTTTTTGACCTGGAAGGTATAGAGTCACAAGTGAAAAAACTGAAAAGTCTGAGCATTGTAAGCTCTAAAGTTTTCATGGTGCCATGCAATCTTGCAAAAAACTTTTTATCACTTCTGTATCTGGACTTTCATGATAATTTGCTTGGAAATAATCGCTTAGATGAGACAATTTGCAAAACAGCTTGGCCTTCATTGCAGACTTTAAATCTAAGTCAGAACTCTTTAAAATCTCTGAAACAGACAGCAAATACTATAACTCATCTACCCAAACTGATTAATCTTGACATTAGTCAAAATAATTTTGGTGAGATTCCTGATGCTTGTGAATGGCCAGAAACCCTGAAATATCTAAACCTCTCCAGCACTCAAATTCCTAAACTCACAGCTTGCATTCCCCGATCACTGGAAGTTTTGGATGTCAGCGCTAACAACCTGAGGGAGTTTGAACTGCAACTGCCATTTCTCAAAGAGCTGTACCTTGCAAGAAACCAGCTGAAGACCTTGCCTGGTGCCGCACCCATTCCTAACTTAGTGTCCATGTCTATCAGAAGAAACAAGCTCAACAGTTTCTCCAGGGAAGAGTTTGAGTCCTTCAAGCAAATGGAGCTGCTGGATGCCAGCGACAACAACTTCATCTGCTCCTGTGAATTTCTCTCCTTCATCAACCACCAGGCCGGGATAGCCCAGGTGCTGGTGGGGTGGCCAGACAAGTACATCTGTGACTCTCCCCTGGTGGTGAGAGGGATGCAGGTTGGGGCCGTGCACCTCTCCCTGATGGAGTGCCACAGGTCCCTCGTGGTGTCGTTGATCTGTGTCCTGGTCTTCCTGGTCGTCCTGATCCTGGTGGCCATTGGCCACAAGTACCATGCGGTCTGGTACCTGAGAATGACCTGGGCATGGCTCCAAGCCAAGCGGAAGCCCAAGCGAGGCCCCGCCAAGGACATCTGCTATGACGCTTTTGTCTCCTACAGCGAGAACGACTCTGAGTGGGTGGAAAACATCATGGTACGGGAGCTGGAGCAGGCCTGCCCCCCCTTTCGGCTCTGCCTCCACAAGCGGGACTTTGTGCCCGGGAAGTGGATTGTGGACAACATCATTGACTCCATAGAGAAGAGCCACAAGACACTCTTTGTGCTCTCTGAGCACTTTGTGCAGAGCGAGTGGTGCAAATACGAGCTGGACTTCTCCCACTTCCGCCTCTTTGATGAGAACAATGATGCAGCGATTCTCATCCTCCTGGAGCCCATCCAGAGCAAAACGATTCCCAAGAGGTTCTGCAAGCTGCGGAAGTTCATGAACACAAAGACCTACCTGGAGTGGCCTCTTGAAGAACAGCAGCAGGAGGTGTTTTGGGAAAACTTGAAAGGAGCCTTGAAGTCATAGAATAGGTCAGCAGCCCCCATTTCAGCCTACTTCCACAATGTGTTGATGTCAGCGTTTCTTCTGGCTAAGAAATTTTTCTTTCTTATTTTTCTGCCTAAGGAGAACCAGCTTTGTTGCATATAGTAATAATCATCATCTTACTAAATGAGAAAAACCCACTTCAGGCTTTCCAGTGATTTGATACTCTGATCTTTCAAAATCCCTTACAATAAGTATGATAGTTGGGAGCCATGTTGGACTTCATATACTTTCCTAAATAAATTTGGCTGAATGTAAGGTATTTCTGTACTCTTTCTTCCTGTTCCCATATCCTGAAATACTTCCTAACAACGCCATTGTAATTTACAAGTGAAAATAAAAGCCAAGTGCTTCAATACTCGCCTGAGTTTGTTTTTCTCCTTTAGTTTATTTTTAATGCCATCATGCATAGCAGGGTAATTAAAATTAAATTCTGAAAAAACCCCAGTACTTACATTAAAATAAGCCATCTGAAGCCCCACCATTGCTGTGCGACACACACACAAGGAAGACAATATTGAATACATGCTTCCATGCATAAGTCTGTTATTCCAGAGTCCATACCATTATGCACAGATTGGGGTTTACTCAGTACCAGTGAAGGAAACATCCCAGCACCTTGTAGAATGATGGTGGTGAAATCCAGAGTCATTAAATCACTGGGTTTGTCTTGTGTTTTCTTTTTTGTTAGGCTTCTTTCTCCTTATGTATGCTTGTTTCTCCCTCCATGGTCACCACCATGATCCCTTCCACCTACCCACAGAAACAGCTGAAGCCTTCTACTTTGGGGGCGTGGGGATGTGTTTCTAATGAGTGGGCTAGATGATGTTGAAGACCAGCCCACTTCTTGTTTCTGCTTGTTGCACTGCTCATTTAAGTAATTATTGGACCACACACCCCTTACAGCTCTACTTAGCTTCCTCTATAACCAGTGCAGAAAAACACACTGGTAAGAGGCAATTCGTCTTTCTACTTCAGTATGAGGTATCTCCTAGATCTACTGTATTGCTCTTCACCAATTACAAAGGGAATCTACACAAGCAGGTAGGTACAGATGTTTATTTTAGGATAGATAGTCCCAACCTGAGTGCCTGGAGTCACAGTTGTGGGTTTCTTGTGCTTTAGGTATTCTTGTGGAAACCTGAAATTGTCTCTGATGGGATAAAGCTAGATGTGGGTTTCTGCAACTCTGCACTTTCACGTTGCACTTTGCTTGAGTTGCTGGGGCTTAAGTACAGGATAGTCTAAATGAATCTTGGTTAAACTTTATACGTGCAATTATTTTGTGGTGAAATACCAAAGCACTGGCATATGAACTGAGTGAATATTTGAAAAATGGGGAAATGTGCTTATGCACGCATGTCTCTCTGTTGGTATGTGTGTACATATTCATATATATGTATTTCTGTGTGTATATGCCTATGCATATGTATATTTTCACACTTCTGTGAGTAGGTATATATATATACACACATGAGGTTATAGTTTCTCTGAGTTGTAGACAGCAAACGTTACTTTCAGTTCTACTTTTCTGTTACAATGGTACCCGTAGGGTTAGTCCAAAGTCTGCTACAAAAGGGTTTGTCTATTCACTGTCTTGGATAAGAATAGCTCAAGGACTAATCAATGCTGAACTCCAGGTAAGTGATGAGTGAATCATCTGATAGCAAACACTGAGCACTGATAAAACAGATTAGGAGACTGCATGCCTAGAGACAAGGAGAAGAATATATTTTGTTCGTCATTTCAAAGAGAGGTAGGAGAAGCCTTGGCTTTCACACACTACACTCTTACTATAGACCCAGACTTTTATGGGTTGACACATTAAAAGGATTGATAGAGTTACTGCTCTGACACCAATCAGATCCCCTAGGTGGGAATTCCCCTGCTCACATGGCTAAGGCAGAGAGGTGAAGTGGGAAGGAAGCAGCAGCAGAGGGGAAGCTGGGTAAAGAGCGATCAGCACGAGAGAGATGAAGCACGACATGGGTTAACCAGCATGCAGGCACTGGAGCTGGACCTGGCATTCTCGGGAACCTTTTCTGCACAGAGGTGAGTTTACAGGCAGGGGGAGGCTGGAGACACACTGAAAAAGTGTGGAGCTGCAAAGCCAGAGCAAGAAGCAAGGAGGTAGCACTGGGAAGAGGCTATCTGATCTCTGCCACCAAGTCCTCCTCCTCTACATGGGGGATTCAGGGTGCTTGGGGCTGCTGGGCAGGGGCTGGCTCCTGCAGGACTGCAGGGCAAAGAGGGAATTCTGGCTGCCAGCAGAAGTGGAGCAGGCAGGCAGAATCGCTGGCAGGGCTGCATGGCAGGTGGGCAGCAAAAGGAAGGGTCCCTGGGAGAGCCGGGACATGCTGATGGAAGCAATGTCCTTTGGGAGAGGACAGACAGGAAAGCAGCAAATGGAAAAGACAAGTAGGGTCAGACTGTGTCATTTATGCTCAATTTCTTTGTGGGAGGGTGCCTTATGTGTGCTTTGTCACATTTGTATGTTGTTCCACTTGTGTGTTGATATGGGCTGTCCAGGGAAGGCTGGATGTGAAGGTGGGCTGTGTTTGGTTTAGTAATTCAACCAGGAAGGAGCTCACTGAGCAACAGTCTCAGGGCAGTGGAATCAGCTGTCTCCTCAACTAAGTGCCCTGTTGCATATCCTCTGTGTGTGCATGTGTGTGACACATATATACTATTAAGGCAATGCTGGTGGTAGCTAGGACATATGTAACCCACACACAACCAAGTAGAAAGCAGCAGCTTTCCCCAGTCTGCTTGTGGATCAATCCTTCTACCCACCAGCGACCCTTTTGCTGCAGATTCTGTAGCACTGCTCAAATTTACCAGCCCTCATTTAGCTTGATGGCTTTCCCCAAGCTAGAATCAATTTGTGTACTACTGGCACACTTTATTTTACAGTTGCATTAGCCGTTAGTGTTTGTTAGCACTTACAGAACCTTGTTCTGTTGGCACTCATGGCTTTGTTTAAGAATATGTGCATATTTCCTCGAATACTTCTGGCCTGGGAAGATAATCCTGAGCATGTCTGACATCTGGGACCGTTTGTCCATAACTCAGAAATGCTTTGAAAGTCTAGTTCATCGCAGCACCTTATAGTATAGTTTCTGTGCAAGTTTCTGTATTGCTTGCTGCATTTCAATTTCTATGTGGCTTTTTTTCTTCTCGGCATGACAGAGAAAAGAGATTCCTTGGTAAGGCAGTGATAGCATGGACTGGGGCTGTATTTCTGAGCAGGTGCAGAGAGGCCTGAAACCACCCTCTAAGTCAGGGTCTTAAACTGAGTTACTAGACAGGAATGGGAAGGGGAAGAGAATGAATGAGGGGCTGAAAATGAGTGAGGCTGGAAACAGGATTGGCCTGAGTGGCTGCTCACATTACAGATGAGCAAAAAGACATGGAAAAGTTGCTCAGGGAAGTGACGAAAATGAAAAATATCCTGTACCACCAAATGGGGTTCAGTCCTGCAGTCCCTGTTTGGTTTCAGGCTGCTAAGGTGGAGAGCTATTAGGCTCAGCCAGTATTTCCCACATAGTACCTGCCTAGTTCCCTTCTGTGCTGCCAATTTACCATCTGTAAATAATCAACCTATTTTGACTAGATTTTGACTGGACAGGTTCACCTGGTTATTTCACAGAATCACAGAATCCTAGGG
>VZRW01004680.1:81548-122109 GCA_013398125.1 Aegotheles bennettii | reverse complement strand
TGGGCCCTCTACATGGTCTTAGCTGCAAACCTCTCTGAAGAACAAGTGCTGAAGCAGGCTTGTCCTTCATGCGATGCCACCCAGCTTTGCAACTGCTCTTCCATGGGCTTGGACTTCATTCCCCCAGGGCTCACGGGCAAAATCACAATGTTAAACCTGGCCCACAACAGGATAAAGCACATCCGATCGCAGGATCTGCAGCAGGCTGTGAACCTGAGAGCCCTGCTGCTGCAGTTCAACAAAATCAGCTCAATAGATGAGGACTCATTTGACTCCCTTGGGAAACTGGAGCTCTTAGACTTATCCAACAACAGCTTGGCTCACTTGTCCCCTGTGTGGTTTGGGCACCTTTTGTCGCTCCAGCACCTCCACCTTCAAGGGAACTCCTACAGAGACCTGGGGGGAAGCTCCCCTTTTTCCAGGCTGAGGAACCTGAGCTCTCTCCACCTGGGCAATGCTCAGTTCTCCACGATAAGGCGGGGAAACTTTGAGGGCATTGTGGTTCTCAACAAGTTGTGGATTGACGGTGGCAATCTCAGTCAATATGAGCCAGGAAGCTTGAAACCAATTAAGATGATAAAACACATGATCATAAACCTAAGAAATACTAATGTGTTCTCAGCCATTGTCAGGGACCTTCTGCACTCTGTCACTTGGTTAGAAGTGAGAAATATAGAATTCAGTATACTGGCTGAAATGCAACTATTGAGTGTCATGTCGTCATCTTTTGCAAAGAAAGTTTCTTTTAAACAAGTCTTATTGACAGATGCTACTGTGCCTGAGATTGTCAGCATTTTAGAAGAAATGCCAAAATTAGTGGAGGTGGAGATGGTAGACTGTATACTTTTGGGAACTGGACGATGGGAAATCCAAATTCAAGCAAACCGATCACAGACCATTAGAGTTCTGACAATAGATACATTATCTATAGAAGAATTTTATTTGTTTACAGACCTTCAGTCTGTGGAAGGTCTACTATCTTGCCTCACCAAAGTCACAGTTAAAAATACCAAGGTCTTTCTGGTACCATGCAGCCTTTCAAAACATCTTCTGTCATTAAAGAATCTTGACCTTAGTGCAAACTTGCTTGGAGACCAGAGTTTGGAGCATTCAGCCTGTCCGGGTGGTTGGCCCTTACTACAAACTCTAAATTTAAGTCAGAATTCACTGAGTGACTTAGAAATGACAGGTAAAAGTTTGTCTCATCTAAGACACCTGATTCTCTTAGACATTAGTCAAAATAATTTTGGTGAGATTCCTGATGCGTGTGAATGGCCAAAAACCCTGAAATATCTAAACCTCTCCAGCACTCAAATTCCTAAACTCACGGCTTGCATTCCCCGATCACTGGAAGTTTTGGATGTTAGCGCCAACAACCTGAGGGAGTTTGGACTGCAACTGCCATTTCTCAAAGAGCTGTACCTTGCAAAAAACCAGCTGAAGACCTTGCCTGGTGCCGCACCCATTCCTAACTTAGTGTCCATGTCTATCAGAAGAAACAAGCTCAACAGTTTCTCCAGGGAAGAGTTTGAGTCCTTCAAGCAAATGGAGCTGCTGGATGCCAGCGACAACAACTTCATCTGCTCCTGTGAATTTCTCTCCTTCATCAACCGCCAGGCCAGGATAGCCCAGGTGCTGGTGGGGTGGCCAGACAAGTACGTCTGTGACTCTCCCCTGGTGGTGAGAGGGATGCAGGTTGGGGCCGTGCACCTCTCCCTGATGGAGTGCCACAGGTCCCTCGTGGTGTCGTTGATCTGTGTCCTGGTCTTCCTGGTCGTCCTGATCCTGGTGGCCATTGGCCACAAGTACCATGCGGTCTGGTACCTGAGAATGACCTGGGCATGGCTCCAAGCCAAGCGGAAGCCCAAGCGAGGCCCCGCCAAGGACATCTGCTATGACGCTTTTGTCTCCTACAGCGAGAACGACTCTGAGTGGGTGGAAAACATCATGGTACGGGAGCTGGAGCAGGCCTGCCCCCCCTTTCGGCTCTGCCTCCACAAGCGGGACTTTGTGCCCGGGAAGTGGATTGTGGACAACATCATTGACTCCATAGAGAAGAGCCACAAGACACTCTTTGTGCTCTCTGAGCACTTTGTGCAGAGCGAGTGGTGCAAATACGAGCTGGACTTCTCCCACTTCCGCCTCTTTGATGAGAACAATGATGCAGCGATTCTCATCCTCCTGGAGCCCATCCAGAGCAAAACAATTCCCAAGAGGTTCTGCAAGCTGCGGAAGTTCATGAACACAAAGACCTACCTGGAGTGGCCTCTTGAAGAACAGCAGCAGGAGGTGTTTTGGTTCAATTTGAAAATAGCGCTAAAATCATAGACAGGGACATTAAAGACTGAATATGTAGCAAATGTATTCTGGATTTGTTTCCCTTGCATGTTCATTCCATCACCTACCTGTATCTTGAGAACGGAGCTGAGCTACTGTAAATTCTATTATTTGCTGTGAGGTTGTTTTCTTTGTGTAGTTGTGGTCATGAATTATTGTACTGGTTTTGTCTGGAATAGAGATATTTTTCTTCACAGTTGCTCCTATGGTGCTGTGGTTTGAATTTGTGAACAAGACAGTGTTGATAACACAGGGATGTTTTAGTTATTGCTGAGCAGTTCTTGTATAGCATAGAGGCCTTTTTTGGTTCTTTCGCTGTCCTGCCAGTGAATATGCTGGAGGTGCATGGTAACTTGGGAGGAGACACAGCTGAGACAGCTGATCCCAGCTGACCAAAAAGATGTCCCATGACATATAATGGCAATAAAAGTTTTGGGAAAGGAGGACAAAGGATGTTTGGAGTTACGGTGTTTGTCATCCCAAGTAACTGTTATGTATGATGGAGCCCTGATTTCCTGGAAACGGCTAAACATCCGCCTGCTGAGGGGAAGTACTGAATGAATTCCTCATTTTGCTTTGCTTGTGTGCAGCTTTTGCTTTACCTTTTGAACTGATTGTATCTCAACCCACAAGTTTTCTCACTTTTACCCTTCCGATTCTCTCCCCTACCCCACTGCAGTGGGTGAGCGAGCAGCTGCGTAGTGCTAAGCTGCCTTCTGGGGTTAAACCACAACAATTGTCTACACATGTTAATTGACAATGTTAGCAAAAGCTATTTCATTTAAATATTTAATGATGAGAGGTTGTTTAGGCATATAGCTATGCAGTTTATATATCTTTATCTTTGTAAAATTTTTAGGAGAGGGCCTGCCTAGCTGAGGGGTTTTCTGCATTATTTGTATAAAACACTGATAATCAAATGTAATAAAAATCAGTTTATGCAGCAAGAATTTTTGTCCTAGCTCTCCTAGTTAGTGGATCTAAGGACTGATTCTCAGCAGTATTTCACAATCACTGTATGTTAAATGTCTAGATCTCCTGAGGATTCTGGCTGCAGTTTAATGTAAAAGTGTACTTTTACACTGTGGTGTTGGCTGTTGTAGCATGTAGGTGCTATGTCAGACAATATCCTTGATGAAAGACACCTATGGATGATTTCTGTCTGTATTGTAGCATATATGGAAATAGATTCTTTGGAGTAGGGTCCAAACACTCTTCTGACTTGCTTAAACGGAGGTTAAGGTACTCCCAGCTAGAATGTGGGAAGCACTAATATATAGGATCATGCAGTCATAGAATCATCAAGGTTGGAAGAGACCTTCAAGATCACCCAGTCCAACTGCCTGCCTACATCACCACTAAACCATCTCACCCAGTGCCACATCCAGATGCCTCTTGAACACCTCCAGGGACGGTGACTTCACCACCTCCCTGGGCAACCCATTCCAATACCCAATCACCCTTACAGGTACTTAAGATTTGCTCTTTCTTTCATTTACTCAAGAGTTTTCTTATTCCATCATTTCCTATTTTTAGCATCTAAACCTTACCTTCATCTGCAGATAGCTTCATGCAATCTCTGCTTTACTCTAACATATATTTAAGTGTAAGTTACACTAATCTGTTACGCTAATCAGTATTTCTGATTTCTAATGACAATGTAAAGATTCTTAAATACTGACCATGTTTCATCTGGGTTCAAAAGATACTTCAGCTAGGCTAATTACCTTTAAAGACCAGCTTCTCTGAGTCTTAAGCAGAACTGTCTGTTCTTGCATGAACACGCTATGTTTCAGTTCCTCATAGCATGGCCAGGGTAGTAGATGGCAAACATTTGGCCACTAATCTACAAGAATTAGGCATCCATTTTGATTGGGTTTGTTGGTTTGGTTTTTTTTTCACAAAACCCAATAGCAACATATGGAAATGGTGGTTAGGGGTCACAACTTCATCCTCCTGTGTTTTGGAAGCTGAGATGTTCGAGCATTGTGACAGTAAGTCAAAGAGGCCCATCTGTCTACCAAGCACACCTTAAACATTGCTGTGGTCATGTGGTCGGAGCTTTTTGTAAATGGCCATTGGAAGGAAAAGGAAAGGAAGGAAAGGGAAAGGAAGGAAATTGTTTTCAAGGATGGTAAATCTCTGAGTAGCATTCTACTGCTACTCCACACTACTCCACTGCTATTCCACACACCACAGCACATAATACAGTTGCAGGCACATAAATGCCTCTAACTCACTGATTTAGAGGTGTGCAAAATTTGTGAGTGAAGTGGAGAAAAGAGAGTGTTATCTGAACACAGATGCAAATCTATTGAAAAATCAGGTTTTTACAATGTGAATTAACAAAACACAAGCCCTATATTTATATTTTAATATCTCAAATAATAATAACAACAAATGGCAGATATGTGAGTTACAATACAGCTGCTCTTGGAAGAGGTGAGGAACAAAAAAGCTAAAGGTAACTTTATATTAACCAAATGATCAAACTGTTTAGGTGTGATGTTTCAGAATTTGCTGTATACAAATCCATTATCTGACTTAAAATTCTCCTTATCTACTGCACAACTTTCTGTAGTCAGAATTTCAACTGGAAGCCACTACCAATGTATTTAATAATGAAACAAAATATTGGCACTTCCTTTTCCTTTTTTTTTAAAGGGATATTCATAATAAGAAAATAAGTCCTATTTTTTTTAGCAAAATCTTCCCATTAAAGGCAAAAATTGTTTTGAAGTCTTACTTTGAGAAAATAAAAAAATGCTTTAATAACATGCTGTATAGTCTTGCTGTAATGCAAAAAGAGTCACTATCCTGCAAAAGGATATATAGCACACCAGAGTTCATCCAACTGCTATTTTCTCTAGTCTTTTAAAATTAAGTACAGAATATGCATACTATTGCAGACAGGTAAATATCCAACACTTTGCATTCCCACTAATAATCTGAGTTCTATTCTAGACCCAAAGAGTAATTAATTCCTTGGATGGTGCCTATAGCAACCAGCTGCCAGATAGCAGAACCAGTCCAAAAGCTGCCCATATAATATATGTGAGTTCCCACCTAATCTGTTGTCAAGGAAACTGGAGACAAAATGCAAGGATAGGTAAATCTTGGTGTTTTTCTTAGCCAGAATAAAAGAAAAAGTATTGGGTTAACATTTTGAAATGCCTTCTTTTCAACTCTTCAAATTTACTTCATTTTTTTGTAAGGATAAGATTAAATTTAAATATCCTCCTTACATGTGGTTAAAATAGGCTTCAAAAAAGTAAGCCAAACTTTGCTTCCACTCAAGCAGGTTTCTACAGATGAAGCAGCAGATCTTCAAATCTTATTTCATTTGCTAAAGGAAAAATGTTGCTCACTAACTACTAAGAGAATGGAGAAAAAACAACACTTGTTCTGAAAGTGGATTATATATGTTTTGTTAGATTTTTTTAGAGATCAATTAAAGAGCAAAATCTGCTGCATGGTCCTTCTAAAACTGTGATTTACATTCTTCAAAATGTTTCTCTCATTATAAAAATTATTTCCGGATGTCTTAAAATGAAGAAGGAAAATATATATATGCTTCTCTTTTCCTAGCTTGCTTGGGGTCTCAGATAAGACAAAGCCAAACAGAACTATAATTTTCCCTAAATATAATTGTTCCTTAATAATAATTAGTTTTCCATTTATTTAATGTGGCCATCTCATCCCTCCACTGCAGATCAAAACAAGAATTAGCAAGTAATCAGGCTATGGTTTAGAAAATCCAAATCAAAAGCACACTTATGAGTGAAAGGATACGGGTTTAAGGATATGGGCTTAACATCCTCTTCAAAGCAACTTTCTGAGAGTGGTATGGACAAGTCTGGTTCTTGCCAGCAATGCATCAGCCACAGATGCAGAATTCATGAAACCTGGTATCAAGTGTATTGTTAAGGAATCTTTCAATTCAAAAAAAGGCCCAGTGCATACATCTGCAAAAACCTAGTCAAACCATCAACAGATAATTTTAACGGGTGATTATGGATATTGCATTGTTTTGCAACGGAACAGTTTCAAATTACTTATAATATTTAGAATATTTAGAATTATTTTAGAGTTGAATCCAATGTCCTGAACATCCAGACTGGTACTCATAATTTCCAGCTTGCAAGAAACCAGGAGACTTTAATGAACTGCAGGAGAGGGTGATTAGTAACAATGCTCCAACACATATGTGATACCTTTCTTTTTGGTTTCTGAAATGCAAAATGTGGAGTTGTCTGGTACACCCAAGTATGAGACACTGGATCTTCTATCAGGATGTAGGGAAAGCATGTGCCATCTTTTGAGAAGGATTTCATACTTGCCTTAGACTATCCAGCAAATACAGCCCCAAGCACAGCCAGAGGAAATCCCTTGCAGTGCACAGGAGCCTGAATTAGCAGACCTGGTCCAGGCTGTGCACGAAGTACCTGGAAGGTGAATTTAAACCTGGAACTGTAGAAGTACAGCCACTCTTGCATCCATCTGTCTGTCAGAAAGCTGCGCGGCCTCAACTTGCGTCACAGAACTGAAATATATTTAATAATCTTATTTTACCTCTGGGCTATGTTGTTTCTGAATGTGGTTTTGGTTCCTTTTTTTCTTGGTATTTATTGCTGTTGTTATTATTTTTTAATGCAGCATAAAAGAGGAGAAAACAACAGTTCCATAATTACATGAAAAGGATACACATGATTACAGGACAGTTAGTAGGTATTTTCAATGATCCGTTCTTCATTTATATCCACAAAAATTTTTTGCCTGCAGAATGCACAGATGTCATTGGACAAATTTCTTGTTGGCATGCCACTGATGTTGTAAAACTGTCAAGATCAAGTTTACATGAAAAAAAGAAGCCAAAAAACAACAAAATATTTTCTTAGAGTCAAGGATGCATAAACACATTTTAAATGCCATCAAAGATAAGGAGAGCACAAAAATTACTACAGTTGTCTTAGTTTACTAGTGTCAGGATACACAGAGTTACCAAGAAATAATTAAAATCTTATTGCTAATACAAGAACTTTAGCAACCATCTGCTTGATTTTAAGTAACTGGGAAAGAAAATTTTGCTGAGATAATAACTTTATTTGGAAAGGGAAGATAAGAACTATAAAAAGGAAAGGGCAAGAAGAGCCTTTCACAGATTTTGGGGAAGTAAGAAGCTTGTCTTCCTATGGCAATTAGGAAAATTTTGTAGTCTTTTGTACATAGGGACCAGCCTATTAGAAACTGCGAATCAGTCCCTGGCATGTCACTGGCTATTATTTCATTAAGACTGTTCTTCTAATGATGAGATGGACAAGAGAGTGTAACAGTTTATCTGTGTCACAAGAACAGATCTCCTCAAGGAAAAATGAGGTTGGGTTCCTGCAAGAGTATTCATTAGACCTTATTCTCATGAACCCAGGGGCACAAGAGATGCAAGAGCTCACTTCCAGTCCTTCCAAGTGGTATTCAGAACGATGAAGCCCAGCACTTACACCCGTGGTGGAAACCACGTAGTCAGAACAAATTTCTGCAGTCTCTTCCCATCACTGCATAGTACAGTCTGTAAAAAAGCAACATCACACCAAAATCCGTGGAGTCACTAGACTTGATTTTGTCCTAAAATCACAAAAGAGTTCTCCAGTGAGCCTGTTCTTGACCAAAACACCAGAATAAAACGTCAACAAGATTTTTCCTCCAGTTAGCTCCTGCTTCCTTCAAACTTCACGTTTGGTTTCATTTTCTTTTGCAGCAGCAGACACTCTCATACTTGAGGCATCAATATACTTGACAGCAAGCAATGTTGAAAGTAGGCTACGAACAGCTTTTGGAGCCACAGCTACTCAGCTTTGTTATAGAAAGGCCAAGCTGACACATTTTCTTATAAGAAGGAACGTTGCTTAGGGTCTTATTATGCATAACAATTTGGTTTATTTAATTGTTTTGCAGAAGCAACAAGATCAGCCAAATCTCAATAAGATGTAAGATGCAAGTCAAAGAAATGTTAAGTTTCTGTACCTGAAAGAGTCCACTGTCCTCCTGAATACAAATTCCTCAGAATAAAATCTTTGCTAAATTGTAGCAAGCGGTATTTAACTCCTCGCCCCACAAAACACCCAATCCAATGGAGTCTGCAAAAATGCTAACATCTCATCATGTCTCTGTGATTGTATGTGTTACAGGTCTTGGAAGGCTGAAACCTCTTAAAACTGCAGCTTCTTAACATTAAAAAGGACTTGTCATTTCTGCTGCAACAGGGCATAAAGTAAGAATCTTTAAAACAGACCTAACAAATTTTGTAGTTACACCTTTTAAATACAAAGCTGGGGGAATTTAGTTGGTTAAATAAAGTACCTCAACAGAATAAAGATTAACAGTATTGGTAATGCAAGACTGTTAAGTTTCTGCCAAGAATTTTCTATCAGAGATATGTACTTTTGCGTTAATCAACTATACAATATACGGGCAATAAATCTGACACTTACAGGAACAGCTGATTTACATATGTGCAGTACCTCCAATACCTCCAAGAAGTGTTGGACTTACAGCAGATGCATTATGCAGTTGATCTACACATTGTTGAGGAATCCCTGGAATTTTTGATCAGATGGCCCTCAAACAAAATCCAGCACAGTAGCTCTGACTGGGCTGCTAGTCAGACAGAAATCCTAGACAAACATAAAGAAAATTCAGATTCTACCCAGACAAAAATTCTAGCTGGATTAATAGGTTAGGTTGAGAATCATCTGAATATACAGAATATTCTGAATATTGTCTCTGGCAATAGTCAAAATAAAAAGGGGAGGACCTTAGCAACATTATAGCTTGGTAGAGCAGGAAATTCTCAGAAAGAATTATAATGTGTTTTTGATATGAATGTGCTTATCTATTTTCATGATTTATGTGAAGACCTTTTATGTGTCATTTGCCTCAGGTACATAAATGAATGACTGAGGATTAATTCAGCACTTAATTTGGGGGATTAAATGAGTGAACACGGTGGCTTACGATGTTTAAGGTTTTTCCCCTCCCCTCTCCACACCACAAATGCAAGCTGTAAAGTGACTTAATGTCAAACTTCAGATCAACTATTTAATAATAAAAAACAAGAAGTAAGAAAACTTACAGCTACACAATGTAAAAGGGGTTGCATATCTTGAAATGGGTGGTGAAGAGACCGGCCTGGAGCAATTTCACTGCAAACAAAGTAAAATCCATCAAATAGGAAATTGTAACAGCTGCCAATCCCAATTTTCCCTGAAGATACCTACCTAAGGAATAAATTAAATCCAAACATGGTAAATATTGTGGCTAGATGACACACAATCCAAATTGCATAACTCAGTTTATAGGTCAGGAGGAACCATTTGTAGACCAATTTCTGGAAAAGAGAAAAGAAAGACTGCTCAGGATCTTGTGTATTTTGCAGAGTGGCACAAAATGCCATGCACATAGAAGTATTCATATAAATTCAATAGAATTTTTACATTTTGCTATTATCCCTTACTTAACGGTGAATAAAAATGTATAATACAGAGGGGAAAAAAAACAAACACCTTTTTGTCTTTTTCAGTCTTCACAAGAAATGGTACAGATGTGAACAGGTTGCTAACATAATTAAAACTAAAAGTCTGATGGTGAAATAAAGAGGAACAACTCACATCTGCAGCAGTTGGCAAAATTGAGACAGTCGTTTCAAAGTAATGATGTCCTATGTTTCCTTTTTGCATGGTTAAGTTTGAGTAACAGATTGCCAGACTGTAAAACTCATACAAAAAAATGTGACTTGTACAGCACCTGACACAGGAGGGCCTTTGGCCCTAGAATAGCAATGTTAGTCTGCCTTGCACCCTGCAAATAATTAGTAATCCCAGTGTAGCAAATGGTTATAACACTGAGATACAACTCATCAGACCCCCACATCCTATCCTCAAAAAACTAAACTGTCTATTGATAGAATTAATATTCTACCTCTTTTCCAATACGCAAATATTTGAAACCCACTGAAAAGCCAGAGGCCCTGTAATGGCAGTCCTTTCCATGTAATAAACCGTGGAATTAGGATGGTGGAAACCTGAGCAAGACTGACCTTCATATGTGTTTGTAGAGTTAGTGCCTGCATCTTCACAGAAAGGTTACTAAAAACAAAAACAAAAAACTGTGGGGAGATGATTTTCAAATGTATGATTAGTTTGGGACAGGGGGACCTTTTAAAAGCAAACAAAAAGCACAGTCCTTCTAGAGTAAAAAGCTATTTCTATGGAAGATTAATCTCGTTCCCTAACTCAAAAAGTAGAATTCTGGAGGAATGTGTGCTACTCCCTGTGAAACCTAACACAGTCTTGCCACAGATTTCAACTGAAGCAGAACTGGATTCTTCTTCTCCCAGGAAAGAGAAACTCTTTAAACAATCCCCCAAAGCCCCAGAAAGCATGCAACTATTGAGGAAACTGGTATTTCACAATATAAGTTTAAATAAAATAACAGAGAGAAACACCTGTAAAAGGTAACAACACAGCATCATTAGATAACATTATCATTATGCATTTCTCCACCCTGCAGCCCTGGCTTTATGGGACCACAGTCTGCTGCTTGTGACCATAAAAGTGACACAGCTCCTTCAGCACCATGCAGCCCGCCTGGCATGGCACAGGTCTGTTGTCCCTACACCTCCCTTATCACAGAGCCTGAAGTCTCCTGACCTTCACCGGAGGCCTCCAAAAGCTCCCTGTTGCCTGCCTGCCTTGCTTCTGTTAAATGTGATCCCTCTCCAGCATGCTTACATACTACGGAGCACCTTTTTTTTCAGTAGACTGAAAATAACGTCTGAACTTAAGTGGCAAAGCCAAAACTGAATGGGCACATATCTTCAGTAAAGTAGCTACTTTCTAACACAAATCTATAACAGAACTTTGTTATCATGTTAGCTGCAGAATGCTGATTAATTAAAAAATGACATCACAGCCTTCTCTTGCATGATGCTGTTATCAGATCAATTGATATATATTGTTTGCAGGAATTGTTTCAAATTCCCTTATTGATTTTTCTGCCTTCCAGATTGTTAATTTCAATACCATTAGCCTCTACATGAAATGCATGAGTATTTTGTCATGTAAATAAGGACAGAGATAGGAACCAAGTCATCCAGTTGAAAATGCTAGTATTGATTTATTATTAATACTGGAAGGTCACCATCTGAACAATTCCATAAAATAATACATCTGCATTGCTGCTAAATGGGAGCTTTAACATCTGGATCATATTATTCCAAATTTTCCTCATGCACTCATCATAGCAAGAGGAATTTCCTGACAAATCAGATTGCTGCCCAAAGGTAAAATGTTTTTCTCATTACCGTACTTTAAATGAGTTCAAAAAGACCTAGAAGTGAAGTCAGTATCAGCATCATAGACAACTTTCCCATTTTCTAATTATGCAGATTAAATAGGTCATATAAGCACCAACTGAAAAACGTCCATCTGTCCTCTGCTTCCTTCACAATGTTGCCCCCACTCTGAGCAAGTAACAATGCCTATCACCAGCAAATTCAGCAGAACAGCAGAACACTATCCTTTCCATCTTACAGCATATGGTGAAAACTGCATACATAAAGAAAATAACTGTGTAATAATTAGATTTATTGTGACAGACTGACCTTACCAGAACTCATTAACTTGGCAACACAAGCTAACTGGCTCTCTAAAAAACTAGTTTCTTTTGAAGTAGACATATTCAAATACTCAAAAACATATGCATGAAAGAAATAATAAATCAGATTTTTGGATTTTTTTTAAGGTTTAAATTAATATGCTTATATTTGCTAGTACATGGAAAATTGTCAAGGATTTCTATATTAAGTAAATCTACCAACCTTATTTTCAAGATTTGATTCATTACTTAGGTATAGAAACCAATGCTGTCATTACTATGCTGCTTCATTTTTCAACTATACTCCAAAGTAAGTTTTCATTACATGACTGCCACATGGTACAAGATATAATTGGTAAAATGGGCAACCCCCTATGGGACCAGAAGTAAGGCTTTGGTGTTTGAGATTGTTCTGAGATCATTACAAACCTGCCTTTCCATTTCAGATATTTTAAGATTTCTATTATGTCAGGGGAAAACAATTTTGTCCACAAATATCATATTTATTTATAACATATCTATTTTTTTAAGTTTTCATCAATGGGTAGTTTCCAATGGCAAGCAAATAGCATTCTATGAATCAGCTGAGAACCTGATAGGCAGAATTTCCTTTTGGAAAATACAGAGTCAGAACACTAGTAAGCTTTTCCCTTCCTTCTTCATTTGGTATGCTGGACTCCTACCTTCATGTTGAGAAAAATGGATGGGATGGGAAGGGAAATCTCTGACTAGCATTCTTCACTGCTATTTCACACACCACAGCACATAATACAGTTGCAGGCACATAAATGCCTCTAACTCACTGATTTAGAGGCGTGCAAAATTTGTGAGCGAAGTGGAGAAAAGAGAGTGTTATCTGAACACAGATGCAAATCTATTGAAAAATCAGGCTTTTACAATGTGAATTAACAAAACACAAGCCCCGTGCTTATATTTTAACATCTCAAATAACAATAACAACATTCTCAAAAGTAACCAAGAAACTATTTTCTGTAATCTCCATCCTTATCACGTGGAAGTTTACCTCAAACTGCCAGCTACTATCTAGAAGAAAAACCACAATTGTCAGAGTGGCTTATATTTTATTTCAAGCCAAGACTTACAAGAAAAACCTCTTCCTCCCTCCCCACCTTTTTGCTAGGATCACATCCATGTTGCTTTATACTTAGCCTTCTGGTGAAGGCAGTCTCTTCCCTCTCGCCAAAATTACCCACAGCTGAGCCTTGGTTGCTTTGCTGCAACTTTTTTTTGCTCTTGCCTCTTTGAAATAGGAGCCTTTCCAAGCATGTTTTTATTTCTTTGAGGAGACATTTTACATTCTCGATAAGCCTGGATAAGGCTCTTTTGGAAGCTACAGGCTGTTGCTGTTTCTCTTGCACCTAGTAAATAGTTGCTGCTTTTTATTTTTTGTTCTTTTTGAGCAACCTAATGAATGCCCTTTCCATGTAGGGCTGACTTTATGCTCCCTTTGACCTTCATTTCCTTTTTTTTTACAACAAGAAACCAAACTTTGCTTTTTCACATGTTTGCAAAGCACTTTGAAGGGGATGGAGAGAGTCAATCACTGCAATCTTTTGCTTTATTTCTACTAACAGGACTGTGAAATTCTCACTGAGCTCTTACGATGTCTGGGAATAGCATGAGTATCCAGAGGAGAGACACATACATGTAAAAGCCCATCCTGATCTCAAAGAATCAGACAGAAAGGTTGTCAGCTGATGCTGCCGTCCAAGCCATGATATGCAACGGAGGGCTGGCTACTTGTTTCGTAGATCTCTTGGGACACAAAATAGGAAAGAAATCAAGTTTTGATCAGAGAAAAGGAGCCTTAGATTTACCCCTGCCATTGATGTTGTACCTCTTTCTCTGATTTCCCTTCTGCTTTACTCCTAAAGGTGCAAGCATGTTGTTACAAGCAAGGAAAAGTGTTTGACTGCTTCTCTTCAACATTAGACACTGCTGTGCATAACCTATATGTGAACTATACAGGCATAAACCAAACTGTCAGAAGCTGGAGGGCAAGTAAGAGAAATGCGTAAGCAAGCAGAAGTAGAGGGCTGCTTTCTCTTTAGTAAGCATGTTGTTTGTCAAATTTTTACTTATTTAAATGTTTCCTACCAAATCAAACAAAAATGATATGCACATGAATGCAACTGTAATAACTGCCACCTGGAAGAATTGTAATGCAGAAGCCTAGACCTGCTTATACTTAGGGGAGCGGTAGATTTGTTGTTGTTGTTGTTTACTTTAATGTAAATTGGGCAATTTTCTGTATGCATTAACTAAGTTGTTTAAATCCTAAATGTGTCCAGCTTTACGGTTTCTGCTGCTGAGAAGGTTTGTTTTTCTGACACAACAATGTATACTAGTTATTTTTCATCTATCTTGTGTAAGGATCTTATTAATTGTTCAGCTTTGGACCTTAATGTTTGCCCTATTTGTTTGTCTTCAAAGTGCAGTGGATCAGATTTTGGCAGTTACTGTACTGGTAGATATTTGTAACTTGAACATTGCTGCATGACGTGTTTTTGAAGAAATGCTAATTGCTAATGCAATGAGATCAACAGTGTGTTCAAAAACTACACAAAAGTATCTGTGTATGAAACATGAGGGCAGTTATAACTTAATACACAAACTTCTAAGTTGTTTTGGTGACAAACACTCTCAAGTTACCTAACATAGAATAAATGCAATAAACCATCTACTGCCAGATACCCACAGAGAGTAGTGTTCATTATTATAAGGTGACTTCTTACATAGAGAGATGGTATGTATGAGAATATATTACTTTCCCAACTAAACAGAGCATGAAGTGGAACTGCCAAAACTCAGTACAAAGTGAACTTCACCTTCTGATGTTACTATTTTTAACAAAAGAAGCTCTGCTTCAGTTCCTCTTTTACTGGAGAAGGAGGCATTGCTACTGCCACATAGCTGTGCACTGAAAATTGAGGCCTCAACATGTTTCTGGTGCAGATGTTTTGTTTATCTTAAAAAACACTGCAAAAACACAAAAACCATCACAAAGTCTTATTAAAGTGTTGCTATGGTTGTAGTTGTACTGGAGCCTCCCTAAATTAGACTAAATGCATTTAAAGGTGTATTTTTTCCACATTGTCCATGTCACTTGTAGATGTGACTGGCTCCTGTAAACTAATAGTTAGGAATGAAGCTTTAATTGCTGAAGTCTAAGTTACAGAAGTAATAGGACTGTGGCAAGTGTAGGCTATTGGCATTTTTGACAGAGGTTAAATCAATGTTAGGTACATATTAAGTAACTTTAAGTACTGTTAAGGAGGGGAGTGCCAAAGCAAGGCAGAGTGCATGCTGCTTGGACTCCCACAGGCTTTCCCAGGCAGATGGGGACCTTTCCAGCTTTGTATGCATACTTGGAGTTCAAGGGTGCTTCAGCACTGATTCAATACCAGTCTCATGCAAAATTTTTTCAATGAAAAGCAAAGTCATGGACAGTTGGGGTGACTTCAGTAACTTCAGTGTTGTGTTCTTTATTCTAAATGTCTGTTGAAATCATACAATCGTTTAGGTTGGAAAAGACCTTTAATATCATTGAGACCAACCATTAACCTAACACTGCCAAGTCCACCACTGAAACATGTCCCTAAACACCACAAAATTGATGAGAAAGAAATACTTGAAAAGCTCTGAACTGAGATGCTGACAAGAACATGAAATGATTGAATCACACAGCAGACCTGGTAAAGTTAAAGAGAACATAATGGTAAAGTAGTATCATATATAATTACACTGTACATGCTCAGGCACTGTGTGAGCTTAGGGTTAGGAGTGTGTGTTTATAAAGGTAGAGAGTTACTGACGTGAAGCTAAAATCCTCAATGAGCTGTGCTACCTGTGACTTCATTAGACACTTCACTTGTGTATGTGTGTCCATGACAAATGTTTCATTACTGTGCCTAACTCTGTAAAGCACAGCTGAAGAGCATGTTTCACCACCTGTGTATTGCAATTTTATGTCACTGTGATACTCCACTAACAGTAAGGCTGTCATAGATCAGGCTGGTTTTATATGGTTTACGTAAATTTTATCAAGGTTACATGCTTTAGTGTTTAACAGAACTGTCAAATCAGGGCTATGATGCTTCAGAGTCTGAGCAGCAGTTGCCAAGGGATAAAGTGTTGATCATGACACTTATTGCTGTCACTGCTATTGAGGAGTTCAGTTACAAAAAAGTGGATTTCAAACTACAGATGGCATAGGGCACTCATCATATGATGAAGAGGGCAAAGAAGTATCTGTGTAATTCCCATTATTTGTTTAATATTTACTTAAAACTCCCATTGGTTTTTAAGGAGTGGCCTTTCTGAAATACCTAACTGTGTTTAACTGTTAAATAGGTGGTCAGGGGTGGAAATCGTGTCACTCTACTTTTCTCAGGTTTGCAGAGAAGTCTGTGGTAGGGGAAAGGAAGTGAGATGAAGCACTGTAAGCCCCAGTTTTAGCACCTTAACCGCAAGATAAACTTTCTAATCAGGCATGTGCACGAGTAACCTGATGAATAGGGGCCTTGGATTCTCTCAGGGAATCCTCTGTAGCATTACTTCAACTAAGTTAAGGGTAATGACCTTGTTCTCCTATGTAGTCCATTATTAGACAGTTGTACAAAAGCTCAAAGCCTTTTCCTTTAAAGCTTTAACCTACTAAAGACTGACCACAGCATCAGTATGCACATACAGAAAATAAAACACAAGTTGTTTTTTTTTTTCTACATAAAGCTATTCTTCACCAAAGCCATGGTTTTCCTCTTTCCACAGAGGCTCCGTTGTCTCGCTAGATGTAAGCCCTTAAAAGTATGTCATGACTCCCAACTGTTACTTGAGAAACATTATGTCTTAACCATTACAGCTCCAAAACTGCTGACTTTCTGACTAGCTCTTCATATTGTACAATCAACAGTGTCTTTGCTTCCACTGAACAAGCACAAACTGGGCAACAACTAAAGTTGCAATGAGAACAAGAAACATCTCCATATGCATTGATTCACAGCCATGGTGCTTTGCATGCATCTTCCAATGTTGCAACCTGAAAAGAAAATATGAGTGCTATTAAAAAAAAAAAAAGGAAAAATGTCTAGATTGATTTGTTACACCTAGAGGTGACAGTAAGCCAATGTATGAGAGATACTTTATGAGGAAATAGGTTAGTGTTACCATGTATGGAGATACAAGGTAATAAACTAGATGAAAAACTGAAAAACTCAACATGAGCTGGCAGTGTGCACTTGCAGCCCAGAAAGCCAAAGGTATCCTGGGCTGCATCAAAAGAAGCGTGACCAGCAGGTCCAAGGGAGGTGATTTTGCCCCTCTACTCTGCTCTCCTGAGATTCCATCTGCAGTACTGTGTCCAGTTCTGGAGTCCCCAACATAAGAAGGACATGGAGCTGTTGGAGTGAGTCCAGAGAAGGACCACAAAGATGATCAGAGGGCTGGAGCAGCTCTCCTATGAAGACAGGCTGAGAGAGTTGGGATTGTTCAGTATGGAGAAGAGGGGGCTCTGAGGAGACCTTATAGCAGACTTCCAGTACCTGAAGAGGCTACAGGAAAGCTGGAGAGGGACTTTTTACAAGGGCATGGAGTGATAGGACAAGGGGAAATGGTTTCAAACTGAAAGAGGGTAGATTTAGATTAGATATTAGAAGGAAATTCTTTACTGTGAGCATGGTGAGACACTGGCATAGGCTGCCCATAGGAGTTGTGGCTGCCCCGTCCCTGGCAGTGTTCAAGGCCAGGTTGGATGGGGCTTTAAGCAATCTGGTCTAGTGGGAGGTGTCCCTGCCCATGGCAGGGGGGTTGGGACTGGATGAGCTTTAAGGTCCCTTCCAATCCAAACCATTCTATGACTCTATGAGAATACTTAGTCTTTGTAACTGGAACTATTATCCTGAGAAAGGAAATGTAATGGGCACAGAGTTGTATTTTTTCTTGTCTTTTTCTAGTAACTCGGTTCTGAACACAAATATAGCCACAAATACATAGGGTCCACACTGTGTGTATGGGCTGGAAGGGAACTGCAGCATCGTCTGGTTGATGCCTGCCCTGGATGATACATGGATCAAGACCTTGTGCCATGGTGGTTCATGGACAGCAGCTACTCTGTCCATACACAGCCAGTGTTAAACCAGTTGGGGTCCATATTTGAACAAGGAACTATACAAAAGCCTGAAGCTGACCTTTGCTGCTATTATTTACTACCCCATGCTAGCCAAACTTTGAATCCAATTCAAACTTTTGACTTTGCAGAAATCTGGATATAGGCTTAAAACATGTGGTTCTTTCCCACCCCTTTTTCAGAAGCAAAACAGTAGCTATGCTTTTTTCCATATTAAAAGTAATGATTACATGGTGGATGCTGTGCTCAGATGCCACAACACCCGAGTTGGTACCAATACCAGTGCCAAACATGTCTTTCTTCCCAGATTTATGCATCTTCTTTGCTGAGAGCGTGCTTGCATTAAGTATCTGGAGGCAGCCCCGCAGGGCTCTCAGGGCACTCAGGGTCCCTCAGGCTGCAATCAAGGGTGTCCTCTTATGGGCAGCACATCAGCGCCAGGCACGCTGGCAGGGCAGGTGTGTAGCTGAAGATAGTGTAATTAACATGCATCCTAAGAAAAGGAAAGGTGGCAACAGAGAGATAACTAGCTTTTCTTCTCACCCCCCTCAAGCAGGCATGAAAATGATGATCAAAGGACCATTTCTTTATGTTAGACTTGCAAGGAGAGGAAGCATTATATTTATTATACCTAAAGGAAAACATTGTACTACAACAGCAATCTCCATAATGATCGCTGTAAAGCTGTTCCCGATTTTGTTTTGCAGAGGAACTGATTAAACTGACAGAATATCAAGTTCCAGTAAAACTTTTCAAGGAAAGAAAATTCTTTACTAACTACACTTCTGTGAACAAAATGTTAAAGGTTTCTGGTATCGCTATAAATGTACAATTCATGTAACAAAATATTTGCAAGCAATATGTAAATTAACATACTTCCATTGTTCCTCTGTTGATAATAAATCATTTTCCTGAAACACATTCAAAACAAATATTATAACTTCACGGTGAACAACAGCCAGATGAGTTTTATTCTCTTAACCCTCACCATCCCTTCCATCCTATGAGTTGCTGGATGTGTTGGCAAGTTCCCTTGCCCCCCTTGCCTGGAAACTGCTTAGAAACCTGCAGCTATGCCAAGGATGGCAGTCACTCAGTTTCAACAGCTGCCTTATAAGGTGGGTGCAGCTCACCCTCAGGGTGACTGACCCATGGGGACAATGGCATACTCTAGAGACCTACAGTTATAGCCTAACCAGCCAAAAGGGACCCTGGCATTCATCTTGATGAACCTCCAGTGCAAAATAGAGTGAAGGACATCAGTTTGCTCAGGGCTGAGTCCAGCTGAGTCGTTAATATCTCCATGGATAGATATTTCACTGCCTGTCTGGACCTCCTGTGGCTGTGAAGTCTTTTCTTTTCTTCTTCAATACCTGGACACGAAATCACTGCAACAAAATTCACAAGCTGAGCTTTAGATAAAATATTTCCCAGACTTATCAAAAAGGTCTAGGTTTGATCTTTCAGTTACTCTTATCAGGCAGCTGCACAGGGTTGCTATAAAGCCTGTGATATAGCTCACACAAAAAAAGATGGAAAGGTGAACTCTAGAGTATTCAATGAAGTTTAAAGGTAGTACTGTGGGTTTTAAACTGGGTTCTAGCACAAAAGATTGCTACCAAAGGTGCCGTTTAGTTCTTGTTTTTCCGTAAAAATCTTCCAATTCTTATTATGTATTTAAATTTTCTATAAAATTTCTGAAACTCCAGGGGACAAATTTTTCTGATTTTTATGACTCTTGTTTTTCAGTTGAAATGTCCATGTTTGGTGGTGGTAGTGGTTGTTGTCAATATAACTGGAAGTGTCCAGGTGCCGGTTTATTTTTGCTTTGTGACATGTACATCTTAGCCCTATGGTGATGTGTCCTTGCATTTTGCTCTGAGTACTGAGGATTATGCTATAGTTTTACCACCAAACTTTATTACCAAAGTAACTGTGTGGTACTTGTCTAAGAGAGAGAGGATACAAGTCACTATTCACTTGGGGAAAGACAGGCTTTTTTAGAAGAATTTAAGTACTAAAAATACAGCTGCACCTAGTAGAAACTTCAAACCCAAATAGATACCCAGCTGCCACTCTCTGCCTTCTCAGCTCCTTCTGCTCTTTATGTTAGAAAAAGTATGAGGCAACTGGTGCCTGATCTCTCATCTTTGGAGTTCATGAGGATTGAATTAAGAGAATAAGAAAAAGAAAAGAAAAGAAAAGAAAAGAAAAGAAAAGAAAAGAAAAGAAAAGAAAAGAAAAGAAAAGAAAAGAAAAGAAAAGAAAAGAAAAGAAAAGAAAAGAAAAGAAAAGAAAAGGAGGAAAAGAAATAAGGCTTCACCATACTTTTGCAGATGTAAAGGTGTAAAGTAAAGTAAAGGTGTTGACAGTCTAGTCTTAGTCAGCAAATACCATAAAACAAAGGCTTGCCTTTGTAGTTCGTATGTATGCTAAGGTACCTTTACAAAAGTACTGGAATACACAACTGCAAACTCTAATCTCATTACAGGCAAATGAAATTGCAACAATCACATTACATAGTTCAAAGTAGAGATGGGTTTCAATTCACACTGCATTATTTATGTTTTTACTGGCTGGCACGTAACGGAACTTGCAGACTCTGAAAATGCATTCATGTCTTGCTAATCTAACCTGATTTGTGTTGTTACTATGCAATAAAACTGGAAATACACTTGGCATAGTTTAGATCCTACTTTTCTCAACATTGTACATAGCAACATTTTGACTATGTAGTAAGCAAGGGACCGGTTAAAAGGAAGGCATTGGGCCTTAAAAATAAAACTAGTTTTATTGCAAAGACAGCAGACCATTTGCTAGTATTTTACTATTTTCTATTAGTATACTTCTTCCCAACTTCTTAAAGTGAAGAATTTGTACAAAATACTGATTTTTATTCCCCCCCCTCCTGGACACATATAGTTAATGATACTTTTGCTTTAAGTATCAGCCTGTCTGTGACAGAATTTGAATGTGGCAGTGGTTAAAAAGTGGAAATAAAATTACAGTCTACACATTTTTAACTTTGTTCTGGATACTGCACAGCCAAATGAATCCTTGTATCTCCAGACTTCCCTTTTTAAACTTTGATTGCTCTTGTCCTCCCCTACGGCAGTGGCAATGGCTTGATGATGAGGGCTCTCTGTACTATGGGGCTGTGCTGAATGAGGCAAAGACCAGAGCAGCTGCTGAAGGCTTGTCACAAAACAGCAGCTAGCAAGGGCTTTGTCCATAGGGTGAAGGACTGGGCAGTAAGGAGTAAGCAAAGTACCATGAGATGCTGCTGTCTGGGTGCTGCAGGTTGTGGCGCAGAGGTTGGGACAATGAAGAACAAAAGTGGTGTACACATGGAAGCATGGTGGAGTATGTTGATGGTGGCCATGGAGAAATACAATGAGTAAAGGCAAATACTACACAGCAGCATGGTGCTGTGTGTGCAGCAATGGACTCCAAGTGCAAACTAACCCTGATCATGAAGGTTGGGTGCACAACGTAGAGGAAAGTGCTGGGGGGTTGATGCATGACGTGGGAGCAAGGGGAAGAGTATTATGGGTGCTGGCAATGGGGAAAGGACAGTGAAGCCCTGCTTTAATATGTAGACAAAGGTATCTGAAAGATGCATTTGGCCCTCAGGAAGAGGACAGTTAAAGGTTTTGGACCCAACTAGGGACTGTAACATCAGTGTGTAATGGATGACCAGTGAATGTATGGCCATGGGAATGACCTTCCCCTTTCCAGTGTCTCCTCATTAGTCACAAGCTGTGACCTGGCCGGAAAGTATTTGCTATAAATGCTAAGCTTCTGTCTAAACACAAAATCAGCAGCAGACAGGGATAAAGACTAGATGCCATTTGTCTGGTCAGGGACTATCTTTCTGGCTGCTGGGTAAAAAGTACTTGCTAATGAGGGATTGATAGCTTGCTACTCATTATCCACCTAAAACTGGAAAGAAAATGACAAGAAAATAATACTGGCTTAAAAGGATGGGCAGAATGGCTTTTGTCACAGTCCAGGTAAATCCCTGTTTATTTACACTGGGATGAAATAAAAACTTCAGAGCAGACAAGCAGGTGCTCTAATCTGTTCTTTACCTTCCTCAGTTGGATGACTCAGAATTTTGTTTTTTTTTTTAATCTTGAAAAAGAGTAATTTCTCCAAATACCCTTGCATTGCTCATTATTATTGATCTCATCTTTATTGGAGTGTTGTACTAATTTTCCAGCATTTATTGTGTCTTGTTTTAAACTTTACAAGGTAGCTGGGAGAAGGCCCATGTATTTTTATGTATGCTTCAGCCACTAAGCACCCAAAAATTGTGCCTGGGCTTTTTGACACTATTACAGTCCTAATGAAGAGTAACAATGATTAATGCATAGACTTCTACTGAGAGATATTGTCTCACCTTTTGCCAGCTGTCGTAAAATCCTGCAAAAGCTGTATGAGGGCAGGGAAACATTGAGTTTCTTGATGGCTTCATTTTCCAAGAGGGAAGGAAAAAGGCATAGAGGTGAACTAGAGCCTGACAGCCTTGATCCCTAGGAGAAATACCAGTGGTTAATCTATATGTGCTCACATATTGCAGACATCCTTGTCAAGTTACACCCCCTGCAGTAACTCAGACGTGGCCCAGCTCCACACCAGTACAGAGCAGCATGGGATGTGGGCTTGCAACGGAGTGCTGATCAGGTATGGTGGCTTCACAAACCACTCCCTGCTAGCCAGCCGACTCTTTGTCTGGAGTCTCCTGTCAGCAAGACCTGTCCAGTCTTTGCCACAAAGTTCTCCCTATGTGGCAGGGCTGTGCATGAATAAATGCTGCAGTAATATAAATAGTATCAGCCATTGGTGAGAAGAAAATGCCTTATCTGGGAAAGATGGCATATTTCCTTATGAGTGCATACATCTTTTTATTCACAAAAATAATGCAGTTTGTTGTATAGTTTCCATGTACTTGCCTTTCAACCCAGTATATGCTACAAAACCTTCACAATCAGCTTAAATACCTAAAAATTGTTGTTATAAAAGTAGTAGCTTTATATATCCAAGTGCTATTTAAAATGCAACAGCAGAATTTCTTTTAGTGAAAGCTGGAAGGCTAAAGGCATTTACTCTGACAAAGCAGAAATATTCAAGGGCAAATTAATACTCATTTTTATTCTGTTTTTCCCCTTTGTTTCAATAGTGTTTTAACAAATAAAGCTAAGGAGCCAAAATGAGACTAGGCAATAAAGGAATGTTTCTGCAGAAAAACAGTGTCCACATTTGGTACATACATACTATACCTTTATAACACTTATCAAACGAGTCTCAGAGCACTTGACAGAAATCTAATCAAAGCCAAGGAGCTGTGTAAGATAGTGTAAACCTAATCATAGCAATTAAATGACATGTGCAATTTGGGGGCCCTGTTTTTCCATTTCAACCTCTTGATCACCAGGCAGCCCTGTCAGTGGTTAACTTTACCCTGCCATGCAACAGAGCACAACAAATACTTCCAATTTTATTCTTTGAGTTCCCCTCTAAAAGACTGCTTTACTGGATTCACCTATGGTTTCATAAACTTGATATGCTTAAAAGGCTTGTTTTGGCCTTAGAAGGAAACAACCCTTTCTGGCTGACTAGGCTGGATTCTGGGATGCCTGGAAAGCAAAAAATAATGGATTCTATTTTTTTCATCTTGGAAGTTTTGTGGGAATGTCAGAACTACTGAAGCTCCAGAGCAGGACTGTCAAATAATTTTGGCAAATTCTCAATGTGATAACTGCAATAAAATACTGTACTGGAAAGGAAAACCCATTAGGAAAATAATAGTAACTAGTATACTTTTTTATATCTCATGATGCATGCAATTTACCAAGAAAGTAAAATAACATAAAAAATATTCATTGGATACGTTCACGATCAAAGAATAAGGCAATATGGATAAAGCAAGATGGATACCAGCTGGTTTCACTATAAGCTTAAATCACTGAAAATTGTTCCCCTATACAGACAATAAAATTTTGTTTTTCTAACTACCCCATAAAATGCAAAAATGGGACCTCTTCTTGCAAAAGTTGAAAAGCTATTGCATTTAATTGTCATTTGCACTGGTTAAAATTAAAAGTGCAAATTTCTATGCACTGAAACATGCATGCACACACTGTGCTCTGTGAGTTGTCTGTTTTATGTCCAGCCTCTGGATACTGTCAGAAAAAAGAAGAACGTTTTTATTTTATGAAGGAGGTACTCTTAAAAAGCAGAAAAGCACACCAGACATGGGAAAAACTGTAAGTTAATCTGCCGTAAAGCAGGACACAAAAATGTGTTTCTCCTCATATCTGCAAAAATTAGTGAAGCAAACCTTTTTACTTCAAATAATGAAAACTCAAGAGCCAATCCCCATGTTCTCCCAGTGATGTGACTGGTTTAAGAATAGAAAATTTTCTGCAATAACAATACATTTCTTTTTAGTCACTTTTAATTTTTTAACTATTAGCATTCTATTTTTCTTTTTTTTTTTTTTGTGAGAAAAGAAGTCTAAAAATGTACATTTCATAAAATGGAAACAGTGAGACCTTTATCATCCCAGGACCCCAGAATCTGGGCACCAATAAAATGTTTTGAAAGACTAGCAGTGAACTCATGACAAAGGCAACGCATGCAGACCTATCTTACACAACAGCACTATTTGGCCTCTGTGTCCATGTAGAAATGGGAAATAATTACCATACAGAAGCAACATTGCTTTTGCCTCTTGTGTTGTTTATCTTGTCTAAGGCATCACCACTTCAGAAAATAGTAGTGGAGTGCGGGAGGGTGCTGGGAAGGCTAATGGACAGCATGGCCAGTGGGAGGGGAGTGCCATACACTTGCAAACGTGAAATCTGGCAACTGAAGTAGCTTTTCCTTCCAGGAAAGCTCAGAAATGAGTAGTAGGACAGCTGAGAGCCAGAGAGGAAGCTGGAGCTGGGCACTGGGGCGCTGCACTAAGTAAAGAAGACAGCACAATGGGGCAATAACAGGTGTATTCCAGTCAGACTACAGCAAAGAAATGAGTGACACACATGTACCCCTCTGGAGCTGCTCTCCCATGTAGAAAGTCTCTCTGAACAGTGAAGATTTCACTGAACCCAAGCCCTTCATGCCTGCTCAGCTTGAGATTCAACTTACTGTGTCTTTCACCTCAGCATCTAAAGTCCTGGTCTTGCTATCACTTACTGAAATGCAGTGTTGCTCCCAGTGAAGAGGACAGGGTGAATCACGGGAGTGAAGCGATGTGGCCACGAATGCCTTTGTGGTGTGGGCACAGAGCGCGTTGGCCCAGGGGAGGCAGCTGCAGAGCAGCATGGTGTATATGCAAAGCAGCTTCCTCAGATAAAACCTGACAACTGAAGCCACCACCAGGCCTCCGGACCCCTGCCATATGCCTTACGTTCTGGGTCACATGCTGAAATCCATGCCACGAAGCAGTCGTGTGCATGCTTTAGTCTTGCTGAAGTCAAAAGGAATCAAAGACATCTTCAGAGTTCAGCATGTGCTCCAGCACTCCTGTGTGCGGGAGGTGCACGGTCCTCACGCTGTCCTGCTGCAGGGAGGTGCATTTCTGCCTCACAACAGCTCTGAGGTAGCAGCAGTAGAGTCAGAATCTCACAATACTTGCTGCTGTATTTTAGCTGTGTTCAGAAGGGAGCACATTCCATGTGAATGCGCATGAGTTTTGCAGCTCTGAGCAGTGACTGCCCCAAAGCTCCCAAATTTTCAAAGAGTTACATGGGGATTTATCCAGCCAAATCCCATTACAATCAATGGGAGCGGTTGAATAATGACACTGCCGTTCTTTGTAAATAACAACGAAGGTTGCCAGTTATTGCTTATTCTGATGCTGACTTTTGTAGATATAGATGCACATGTCTCTTGGGAATTGCACTTGGACCACCAGGTTATTTCACATATTGGTAGTTTCCATGTTTACTGTGAATATCACTTCAAAGAGCCAAGGTTGATGACTTCTGGTCCACTGTGTTAGCAGCCCGTCTCCTCTCCATCTCCTGTTGTTTCCTTTCACAATCCAAGTAACAAAAAATGGTGGTGTAAATAGAACTCCAACAAAGAGGTCTGTTGAGCCTGTAATGCTTCCCTGAAAGGAGGCTGTCTAGGGGATGAATGGAGCAGGCTCAGCCTAGCAGTAGCAGGGAAATAGATGACTTGGCATTGGAAAGTAGCAGCCAGCAGGGTGCATATGCCTAGTGTAGTGGCAAATAATGGTTAAGCTAGTCAATTGAAGGGCTAAATGAGAGGACATTGTCTAACCCTGTAACCGTAACTAAATTGTAACCTGAAAAGAGTTTATAAACATCTGGCTGCTAGCCTATCTCTAAAGCTTAACAGCTAAATCTGAGGTGCAGAATTTTTTAAGGCTGCAATTGAAATTATTACTTGGGAGTATTACCACCTTAAGCAGATTAATTGCATTTCAGGATTGTAATGTGTATTGAATTGTGGTTTGAGCATTTCTGCTGAGTTTTCCCGTCAAATCAGTTTCCACAAGATCAACATTTATGATTGAAGCTATTTCCACTTGCGAATCAACACTCATTTGGAAACTCATTTTTGTTGCATGACAACTTTCTGCTGATTTTATAGCTCTGCTCAGTATTTAATACAGAATTCTAGTTTGGTGATACACTTTAACTTCACTAATAATTATATTCATGTCTTTATTCAGATGTTCATCTGTCTAAGCTTGAATGGGGTAAGTTGCACATCTGTATCTTTTGATTTCTCACAAATTTAGCAGGCAGGAGCACTTTTCCCCGTACGGTCCTACTTTATTTTAATATTGCTATTCAGTGACAATGAAGAGTGTATACTGGTTAAACTAATAAGCATGTAACCTCTTCTGCAGACTAGCTTTTCAATCTTTTTATAGCTCCCATTATTAATAGGACAGCATCTATGTGCTCCACATTTGTGTTACAAATACTTACAATCATTGGAATAATTTTCTAATTACTTAAACAATACACTGTAGCAGCACCAAATGAAATTCCTGTAGGCTACAGGCTTGCTAATTGTTTCCTTTAGTAAACCTAATTTATAGGGCTGTGCAAATAGTTGCTGGGTTTAAAGTATTTTGGCAGCTGAACTGAAAAAAATGTTATGGACTGAATGGAAACTTCATTTCTTTAGAATTGTCAGCACAGCAACAAGAATTGATTTGAGGTTATAGAAACATTTTTTAACACCTGGCAAACTGTTTCATTTGGTCTTCAGGTACATTTAATAACAGCAAAGGATTGGATCATAAACATGAGAGCAAAGTAGTCCCAGTTCTCCCATTTTATCCACTGGTTGAGTGAGTAGGGCAATTTACCTGGGATGTTAACAACTCAAATTCAAGACTCCAAACTGCTTCAAGCTTTTAGTAAGGTTCACTGGAAATGAAGTATTCTGGGATGGAGCTCTGTTTTTCTCCTAGGATTCCTGGTTTAAAAAGTAACCCCAATGGATCAAGCAAACAAAATCAGAACTTATGGATCAGGTTTCTTGTGCTGGATCTTCTCTGCCCATGAGTCTGACGTGGGGCCACAGCACACATCTACAGGGGCAAGAGAGAGGCTAAGGATCAGATGTGGGCTCTGACTCCTCTTCCTCATGTTCTCCTGCTGCTGTGCAAAGTGAGTAACCTAGTCATCAGGCCATAAGCTTATTCTTTCTCCATCTGATTTATTTTATGATTCTATACATTTTGGAAAAGCTTCAGTAGCAACAGTTGAGAGTGAAACACCCGGCATACTCCCCATTCCAGTGAGTAGCTACCAAAATCTCTGATTACTTGTTGAACTCTTGATCTGAACTGAGACATGGAGCACAGAGGAGAGAGGACAGATCTTCACCTGAATCTTCTGCAGCCGAGACAAGTGTTTGCCATCTTGTTGTACGAATCTCTTTGAGTGTGCATGAGTGAGAATAGATAATGCCAGTGACTGTACAAGTCTGCTACCGAAACAGAAATGTGTAATTTCAGAAATGTCCACTGCCAACCTTGGAAACGAAAAAGAAACAGGACTAAGAGAATTTTCCCAATTGATTTGAGTCATCCAAACCAATAACCCCTTTAATGAAAAAAAGTTCAGCCAGATGTACTTGGTTAAAGCAACTTCTCATAGTGTGAATATTGACAAGGACCTTGGATTGTCCATTTATCTGAAATTGCTGTCAATACTGTAACTTTTATAACATTTTTTGAAGAGGCTCTTGTTCAGAAAAATCTCTGAGTAGTATTGTACCTTTGGGGAAACTTGTTTAAAAAAAAGGCTTGAAAAAGACTTTCTACTTTTTGTTGTTTTCTAGTATTTTTACTGGCTCTGGACTAACAAGGTCTTATTTTTCCGTCTTTCTGAAGACTATGCATTTTTCATCACCCTCAGGTTTTCTTCCTTTCTTTAACATTTTAGCAATCTCAGTTAAGAAACTTTGTTTTTTCTCCCCCTGCCCCATGTTTTTTGAGGACCAAATAAGATATAACAGTTATGTCTTTGTTGCTTTACTCTGAATGTCTCCAGAGGAAACTTAAAATACAAAAAGAAGGTACTTTCCCAGGTGCAGACCTAAGGGTATGCAAGCTTTGGTCATTCAGGTTCTCAAGATCGAGTCTTGTGAATCTAAATCTTACAAAAGATGAGTATTTTCTTCTCCCCACCCGTTGCCTTCCTCTCCATCTGCAGCCTCCCTGCTAGCTGTAGCATTTATACCTTAAGACAGAATGAGCATGAAATGTCAGACTAACAGTTCCCTTCTGGGGTTAAGCTAGTGGCAGATGACTTGAGGACTATGCAAGCCCTTGCCCCAAATGGAGGGTTTGCTGTGACCTGTTGTATCCCTATCTCTAAAGATAAACTTGAAGAACCAGCCCTCCTCTGCCTTCCCAGGGATCTGCTCTCTTATCTCTAGTAGTCACTCTCCAACACTTTTATCTGTCAAAACCCTCTCTGCTGCCCTAGCAACAAGCAACTAGGCTCTTTTCCAGCTGACATAAGCTTTCTGCCACCTCCTGATGACAAGTGCTTCCAACTTTTCCAGCTGTCAGACTTTCAGCATCTGCTACACATGTCACCAGGCTGACTTCGCTGAACCTCAGGCAGCTTTGCACTCAGACAGTTGCCTAAAGCTATACGGTGAGAATGACTTCATCCTGACCACAGTCACTTGTCCACCTCTTTATGTGCTGAAACAGTGACAATGAGGGGTGCTGTTTTTTCTTCCAGATAGCTTCTGCTGTTGCATTTATAGACAAGTACATACTTTATTCAGATTTAGTCAGCTATTGCATTGGTACATGCAGTGGCTTCAGGAGGGCTCCATTGAATCTATTTAAAATGCTTCTCTTCCAATTGAAGTTTGAGCAGGAGCGGCTCTTCTGAATTGTTGGTGTCCTTAATTTATATATAGTCTGACATTTAGAAAATATATACTCTTCTTGTTCCAGAGTCAGACTCTTTGAAAGTAGTCAATACTGGATTTACTCTGCTTCTATTAATGTATGTGGAATTCTACTGCTGATTTCCCTAGGACCAGCTCTAGGCCATCATTTCACACTTCATAAAGTGTTGGTACCAAATTCCCTGACAATTCTTCTCCTCTTATTTTTTTAAGCTCTGTTTCTGCACTGTCCTTTCAGCAGTATGTCAGAAATGGAATACATCAGCCAGATGAGAATCTCCCGTTCAAGTAGATTATGCCATTACCATATTCACCATCACCTTCTTCCTATCTCTTTTACGAGTGCTGCTGTGTGTAAAGTTTTCCACAATCTCTTCTAGATCCTTTTTTCTCCTTGAGAGGATCAAAGATACAATGAGTGTGGGAGACAGGCAAGCAAAAGGAGGGCCCATCTGGCAAATACAGCAAGCTTGGGCCTTGGATGCTCAGCCTTACCGAGACTACCATAAGGCTGAAAAGGTGTATTTTTCATGTTGAAAATACAAGTGTGCCAAGTCTTGCCCTGCAGATGGTCATTAGACTGCCATCTGAAAGGGATCCAGCCTGCTACTTTCTCACCCTGCGGGGAGCTCAGAGAGGCAGAGCAGCACAACAGCCCTTGTTCCTTGACATCTACAAGGGGCAGATCTCCAGGGGACTCCTTCATGTGCTGCAGGGACAGGCTATACAGAGGCAAAGTCTTTGGCAGCTCTCACCACCCCAGCAACTTCACTTGGTGCTGGACAGGACACAGCAGCAAATTGAGACTGAGCCTGTTGTAACATTCTTGCTTCTTAGCAAATGTCTGGGCTGGGGGCCCATTTTTAGGATGTACTTTGTGTGATCTACCTGCCACTGCATCAGCCTCTCCCCATGCATCAGATGGTGCAGCCATGGGACTAGGTGGGTCTTCTGCTCAGCTGCTGAACTCAACACATATTTAGTTGTTTATATTCAGGGATGATTTTGAGTTGAGGAATAGAGCTGAGCTGACACACTATCTGCCTTGTGAAATTGAATCCACTGCCTTGAGGAAGGTGGTGGGAGTGTACATCTGGGAGTTCAACAAAATGAAGCCTCTATGAAGCAGTTTGCATTTAGATACAAAATGTACACATTCAGTGCAGTTATTGCCAGGTGAGCTTCACCCTAAGCTATGTTGTGGCTCTCTACTAGCATAGGAGATGTGCTGTATTGTAATATATGTTCTAGGTGTCTCCAATAAATCTTTTGATTTTCATATGGGAGAAAATGCAGTGTCTCTTCTATCTTCCATTTTGAGAAATCTCATTAAATGATAGACCTTTTATTAACTACAACTATATATATAACTATATTGCTGACTTTTATATCATCCTTCTTGCTATGTGCTGGTCAGTTGCAACTGTTGCCAGGCAAGTCTTAACAGTTAATGTAGTTTCCTGCTCTGTTGTGTTGTAGAAAGCAGTTTCGTAGAAATATTTTCTTGTTCTCTTATTTAATATGTAGTACAAAGTGGAAAAGGATGTTAATCCTTGAAACAAGATTTTTAAAGCTCAGTTCTGGATCGAGGAACTGGTTTCCATGCAGTGTTTTCTTGTGAAGATAGAGCTGGTTTTGGAATTCCAGAGCTGTCCCACTAAGTCATATATTCTAGTCAAATTATGGAACAAAAGGGCTAAGACAATTTTAACATTCCACATACATGTGACAGGTTATTATAACACTATTTGCTAATATTTCCAACAGTCTAGATCCCATTTCCAAAATCGCTGGGTGTCGAGTACATTAAATTCTCTAAAGATGTAAATGTTGCAGACAAATTTTTAAACATACTCAAGCAACAGATAAGCATCTGTAAGCATCTACAGGATTTTAAATATGCATTCTTATGTTGCTTCCAACAAAGTTAATTTTTCATTCTTTTGTTGCATAAGTTACTTAAAAATCAAAACCTATGAATACTTTGGAAATTGAGCTTATGCTTTTGTTTCAGCCTCTTTTGAAAATCCATGCTCCATTTAAAAATCCATATTGTGTGAAAAAAGCCACCATTTGTATCACTGGGATGATTGCAGTGCTGCAGGTCACAGAAAGTAAATGAGAGTACTGAAAAATTTTCCCATATTGAAGAATCCAACATCTGAAGGAAACAAAGAGGCTGTGTGAGTCTATAAGATATCTTCAAAATAATTTTCTTCCCTTGTTGAGAATGAATTATTAAACGTCCTAATTCTTAAATTATAGTATGTTTTCTTGTCTAATTACTGAGAGGGGAGTTGCTCTAGTTTCTGAAGCGCTATCTTTCAAAACTCTTTTGTCTTACCTGTTACAATTAAGTTATTGTTTTGCTTAGGAAAGTGGTCTGACTTAATTCAGGTTTGTGCCTCAGAGTAAACTGAAATGATTAATAGCTCTGGGTGTGCTTAATGATGTGAGCCCTGCAGCCACTAAAGCACCTGTCTCAGTGTTTAAGCAGCCAGGGTTCACTATTATGCAAGGCTGGAGATTCACATAACAAAAAAGGCAATTAGGCAATGTTAAGGATTTGAAGCAAACTAACAATGCAGGGAAATTGCCAGGGAAGGATTAGTTATCTCTTGACTGATAAAAGCAGGTATCAATGGAAAACTCTAAATTGTCCTTCCACAGTGGCTCCTGGTGGAAAATTTAATGCCTAATGAAGACTGCCAGGGTTAAGCTCTGAAAACAAAGACCTGGAAAGTTGAAAGTGTGCTTAAATTAGCATTTCTGCTACCCTTTCGGATCACTCCTAAATCTGTGAGTTGCTGCTAGTTCTGGCTGTGACTCTAACAGCAACCTGTTGAGTCCAAACTGAAAATTCTCCATGATTTCAGCATCACCTTTGAGGCTTCAAAATTACTCCAAAAGGATGGCCTGCATCATTTGGGTTTTGAAAGAGCTGCATTAATTGTATTGCCTTATCATGGGCCTTTGAAGATACATATGCTCTTTCTTGGGTCTGTTCTGTAAGACACTGGGCATACCTCCTAACTTGTGCTGGCCTTTCTGGTGGGACAGTTTCTCTGTATGTGCAGTAATTGGTTTTGAAGTTTGCTCCATCAGCTGCTTCGCAGTGCAGCTCTCTGCATTGGTTGGTTATTTTGATCTGTTGTGAGAGCGATGGGCTGGCTGGCTGATTGCTGAGGTGTTCCTCCTGGCTGGGTGACAGGCTTGCTGGCTGACCTCGGCCAATTGGCTTTAAGTCCAGTGGGGGATAGCGACTAATATTTTCCAAGGCATCTAGGTGATTTAGGAGCCCATGGCTCACCCTAGAGGGGGTTGAGGCATTTGGAAACTGTTACCCTGTTAAACTCACCCCAAAGGGATATCACATGGGCTAATTTACGTTTGTAAAACAGATTGGGGGCTTGGATTCCTGGGATGTGAATATTTTGCACTCTCTTCTTCATACAGAGGCAAACAAGATCCATTCCTGTGGTTGTTTCATCAGACAGTCAGACTGTACTGAATCTACATCTGCTGATAAGAAAGCAACTTCTAGATAAATCATACAGGCATGTCTCTGAAGCCTAGAAATAAGAACTTCTGGCTCCAATAACAAAAGCCTGGGCTGCTTGACTTAAGGAAGGCCATCTACTGCTCTGGTAGCAATGAATTCATTCCTCTGGCATTGCCAACTGTGGGCACATCATGAGGGATCTCAGGGCTGGTAGGTTTGGCAAGGATGGCATCAGGCACTAGAAACAACAAAAAAATGGCTGCCTTGCAGGCAGCACGGGGGTTGCTCATGCCTCAGCAGGCACCTGGGTGACAATGAGGTGATCCGTTCTTGAGTCATGGTGGCTCTGCTCTTGGCTTGGTGCCCACGATGGCTGAAGAGAGGTAGTGAGACATCTGGAAGAAGTTTGAGAGAGGTGCACCATGGCTCCAGTGGGTGAACACAGGGTTGTAACAATGAGGCTGAGATGTGAGGGACACCTAGCCATGCATGGGAAGGTGTGCTTTTTCTGTGTGTTCTTCATGTTTGCTATATTAGTTAAATATTCTTATATTCTCCTGCTGCAGAATAGGAAGAGTGGCTGTGCCTGAGGTAGCCAGCATGTGTCTGTGGTGCTCTTTGTGGCACCTAAGCACCCTCCTGTTCTCACAGAAAATCATCAATTAAATTTAAATGCCTCTCACTGAATTTCCCACATGGGTCTTTTTATGTCTTAAGCTGGTCATCAGGATTTTTGTGGCTTGTGTGTAGTTATACTACACGAGTTCTTTAATAAATGATACAGAGGGCAAAAATGCCTGTATGAGAGGGGTGAGAGAGGGGCTGAGTGGCTTCTCTGTGGGTGTCTGAAGTGAATGAGAAGTGAGGGAGAAAGGAAAGGATTAAGGAGTAATTAAAGGATAGAGAGAATGATAAATAAGGAATAAAGGAAAAGACTGCAGGGAATATTGCTGATGGGTTTTAAATTTGAATTTGGGCAGTCATTTTTTTTACACACCGAGGGAGAAGAAGAAGTTGGAGGGAACCTTAGTTGCTATTATGCTTTCAAATTATAACCTAAGTGCTTCCTTGATTATACACCATTGTGATTGCTGTGGTCTAGTGATTAGAGCATAAAACTTGGAGGCAAAAAATACGCTGCTTTTCATGACTGTAAAGGACTTGCTGGGTGGTTTTGAATGAGTTATTTCACTTCACTGTGTCTCATTTTCCTGATCTGCAAAATAGGGATATTAATGCCTATTTTTGTGAAAGCAGTCGGAGAAACTTAAATGGAAACTTCTGTATAAATGTCAAGTATCATTATTATTGTTCTTAAACTAATCCATTGTAGTCAACTGCTTTTATAGTTTTATGAAAGCAAGTACAATGGGAGCTACATAGCTGGCTGCCTAACAATGTTGTTTTAATTAGAAGAAGACAAAAAGTGTCTGAAAAATGCAACAGTGTATTGCCTTCTTTCATCAGCTGCAAAAAAACCCCCCAAAACCTACTAGAACTGAACCATACCATATCAGGTAATAAAGTTACTCTGAAGTTTATGTGACACACTGATCAGAAATAACAGGCTCAGATAATTTTTGTTACATGTTCACTATTTGCCTGGCACAGTCAAAGGTTTTCAGTTATTGTTGAGCAAGTAAGAGTAAGAGTAAATATGAAAAAATTATGTGTTAACTTCTGTGCCACCATCTGGGAGATGAAGTTTCCTCAGGCTGTGACCTTAAAATTCTAATTTTCAGTTGAATAGTTTGCAATGTCTGGTTTATGCACCTTTGGAAACAGACAGTATAACAAACACTGACACTGCCTCTCCTTGGTGAGGTGAATATGACCCATCTTTCAATATGGTGCTGTTAAAACAAGCCAATGAAACTAAGCTGGGAAAACGTGAGTCCCATTCATCTTCACATTTGTCTAAATCCTGTTTATCTGAAAGGTAATCCTGCCTCTGCCAATACACCATGAAGGTGGATAGTACCAGTGATTTCAGCCCAGGGCCACATGTGGAAGACTTTATCAGTAGGGGTACTCTGTGTGGCAGGATGCTCTTAATCCAGGACGCTGATTATACTAGTAAAATTGAATGTTTGCCAGTCTAGTTATTCTTCTTCTCCTGAATTTCTCCTGACAGGAACAGGATTTTGCTGGTATAACAGTGTTTATTTTGTGATGGAGAAAGGGGAATGTTGGGTTTTTTTTAAGACAGAGTAATGTTGGTCATAGGAAATGTGTCTTCATACATCTAAGTGATTCGGCAAAAATCTGTTATGTAGTCTTGGCCTTAACATGACCCCAGAGTGGGTAACTTATGACCTGTCTGTCCTCATCAGCGTCAGTACTGCTGCCTTCTAGGACAGCCCAATTAAGATAATTTTATGGTTGCTGTAGGAGGACTTGGTATCTGTAAGGCGGGCTAAGTGGAGCAGTCCTGGCTGTTCGTTTTCAGTCCACAGAGGCTGCATTGCAACAACTGCCTCTTCCAAGTGCTTTCCTCCACCAGGCAGCACAAGCCTGTTTCCTGCAGGTATGTCTTCAGCCAGCTCCTCTTCATCTGTGAGCTTGTTCTCTCTAAAACCAAGGCTGTTCAGGGACAGGTATTACATCATATGCTGAGTGAGATGGGTTAGAGCGATGTCACATCTGGATGTTGATGGCTCTACAAGATGATGGACATAGTGCTGATAGTAATTACACCATAGCACAAAAAGACTCAAATCTGTTTCCTGGGAAGTTAAGTCCATTGACAAGAAAACTTTTAATGACATTAAAGAGACAGTTTGGAATGGGGCTTTATGTTTGGTTGTATTTTATTATTATTATTATTATTATTATTATTATTATTATTATTATACTGCCAAGGATATTTGTGGGGACTGATCCTTTTTTCCTTGTTCAGAGTCCCAGTGTTGCCTGTGCCAGGTGTAGTGACTGCATTAAGACTTTGGGAGAGGGCAAACATTTTTTTTTCTAAGACAAATTTAACATGTTTGATCTTTAGATTTTATCTCTTTGGTGAAAAAATCGGACTACATATGTGACACCAATATGATTATTTTTTACTTCAAGAAAATAATCTAGTGTTGGATTTGCATTCTGTCTGTGAATGGTTAGCATAAAACATTGTCCTTGGGAATACTGGACTGATCATCCTCTCAGTGAAGCTAAGAGGAATTTTTTATGTCTGACAGCACTGGGAAGCAAGGCTGTTTTTCAGAGTAAGTACAATAAAAATCCAGCAGTTAATGCTCTTAATCAGAAAACATTTGTAAGAAAAATGCTGAAAAACATTCCTCTAGTTACACTGTTAGGTAGGCTTTATTTTCTTTCTCAGTAAGAATAGGGAGTGTACAGACACACAAAACATGGCTTGTTCTACCATTATTCAGAATTGCTAGCTGCAAATGAGATTTTTCTGTCTACTCTTGCACTCTTCAAGAAGTCTTTTTCAAGGGTAAGAAACGGATAAATGGATTTGATTTTTAAGCAAATGTTCTCATTGCAATTCCACATCAGCAAAAAGCAGTCTTCTGAGAAGATGAGATGAAAATGCAGACTGTCGAACTAGGGAGCCACAGAAAACCCCTCATTCTGAAGAGCTCAATAGAGACATATTAAAATTAGCTGACTGAACCTCAGTCCTGTGTCTCGTGAGTTCATCTTTGGGGAAATGGGGTGCACTGTTTTTTCTGATTGCAGCTCTAGATGCTTCCTCGTGCTTCTCTACTGGCCACTTGGGGTCGAAGGCCAAATTTTGCTTTGCCACGACAAAGCCCAGTTGGACAGCTTCCTCCCAGTTCTCACAAAACAGATTAAAGTAAATACAGACTGAGACAACAAGTAAACTATGATGTCAAGTTTATATACAAGAATATAACATTTATCTGGAGTATTTACAAGGTTAATTAAAGCAATATTTTACAACTCTTTCAGGTTAACCAGTAGGTATATTACAGTTAGGCTACAGATGGTTTAATTTGCAAAATAATAATAAAAAAGTTGCATTCAGATCAACCAGCTCCAAAACTTGTTCATTTTTACTGAGAGAGAAGGGCTCAGACTTGTGGAAAATAAAATGTGAGGATGCTTAATATGCTCTTACTGGTGCCTATGTGTCACATGCAAGAGTCGTAACATGACCTTTATAGTGTTAATATAAATGGTAAGCCATTTCACCTTGGTGAAAGAGTCGTACTCACTGTGACAGGCCAGTCACACGCGTGGCTGTCTTTCTCTGCATCTCCTACTTTTGCACAACAAACATGCATGTATACAGAGAAGCAGCAATATAAATGAACCAGCATTACCAAAATGAAGAGGGAAAACCCTCAGACCAAAGTCACGTTTGCAACCATAAAAAAAAAAAAAAGAAAAGCTTTAAGCAAGATACTTTAATACTTCCCAAAAATAGTCATGATTTTTTTATTATTACATTTTAACCTATGTACAAAAACGGAGGGCTCCTTCCCCTCTCAGAAAGTGGTCACTGTGTCTCATGCCCATGGCATCTCGAGGCTCAGAGGGGCCGAAGCAAGAAGGTGCAAGAGGCCCGGAGAGCTCAGGACACAGGTGGCTGCTGGAGGCGGCCAGAGCCCAAGCCACTAACACTGCAGTTTGCGGATGCTGCGGGAGAACCGCTTGAAAGCCCGCTGCCCTTTCTGCCACCGCTTCAGCGAGGTGATCACCAGTTCCCCAGCTTGCTTTTGCCCCATCACCAAGTAGGGGACATTGATGTCATTCATCTCGTCGCAGGTACACTGGAGGCCACCTTTAAGCCAGAGCACGATCTTCCTCAGATCCCTTTCCGTCAGCCCATTCAGCTTGTAGATGGTTTTGCTCTTTGTTTCGGGGGTGATCTTGGTATCCCCATTGATGTAGGCAATCTCCTTCACTTTTATCTTCAAGGCTAATAGAGTGAGGGGAGGGGGAAGTGGGGAGAGGGAGAGAGATTGAGAGGTTTTTTCCCATTAGTGCACATAAAGAGGACCTGGGGAGGGAGGTGCTCTATTGCTAATTAAACTGTCAGGGCTGACAGAAAAGGCAGCAGGTGGCTCCATTTCTAAAGCCACAAAGGGCATGCAAGTAATTCCAGTTTGAATCAACCTTAGGGTTGAGGTTTTTTGGGTTTCTTTTCTCCATTCCCCCCTCCTCCTCTTTTTCCTTCCTTTGTAAATTAATATTTTCCCCAGCTTTTCTCCTGTTTGCAAACAGGGAGAGGGCAGGTTTGCAATGTTAAGCAGCACTCCATTTTTTGCTGGGAGAGGACAGTCTTCCTGAAACTAGAGTTTGAAGGGGAGGCAGGGAGGTGAGTACCTAAACCTCATCTGAAACCTGATCTCTGCTGCGGCTAAAAACTTCTAAACTTAATTTATTAGGCTGGAGAGGATTTTAGGCAAACCTGTAAGGAAATGATATTTCACATGCATTGTTTTTTTTAAAGAATAGATCCCACAGAGGGCAAACTGGTCCAACAGCTGCATTCGATTTGGTAAAATAGCTAGGAGGGGAATACAAGGCTCTGTAAGAATCTGTGGGGCATGTTTAGCTTTAGGAGGATTTATCTGAGTGTAAATTGCCAGGCCAACGCTAATGGTTGTTTTAGCAATTATGTCCTACAGTCATGATTCCACGTTTTGGGTGGTGGGTTGTTGTTTCTTTTTTAAATACTTTTGACTTGTAGATATTTATACTACAAATCTTTTTCCAGGTATAAACATTGACCTATTATAAAAGGATTCCCCTCCTTATTCCCTTTTTCTCTTGAAATGCTAATGTGTGGATAATGTGCTGTTCAGTTGTCTGTGTTGAAGGGGCTTTCTTGTCCCCTTCTCACCCCAAATCTTCCCATTAAGTTTATATCCCCAATTGTCTGTGCATTACCTTCTCTGTTAAATGATACATAAAGCTTCATTCTTTATCTGTGGAGAGTCTTTCTTACCCTACATGAGATTTCTCCTTTCTCATAGGTCTAAGTGAAGATTTGCTCTACTTCTCCCTAGGCAACAGTCTAGATGAAACCTTTTGTTTTGTTTTGGTTTACTTTCTCTTTGGCTTGCCAGCAACATCCACATAAAACAGCAAACAGAAAAGAACTCTAAAAAGGGTCACTCCTTACTCTGAGGTGGAAGTTTGTGCTTCATGACCAAACGGTCAGATGGGTCCATCTGCAGATAAGCCTTTATTCAGGCACATCTTCCTCTCATTCCACTGGGAGTTTTACCTGATCCTCAGCTTTCAAGTTTCAGCTGAGAGGGTTCTGCTTCCACTTACCAAAGTCATTTTTGCAGAGGTTTTCCACGATGTCATTATCATCTTCATTTTTGTTTTTGCAGGCATCGCAGACCTTGGGTGCTGGAAATGCAAGGGACAGTCCCCGTCAGGCTCGGGGAGAAAGGAACAGCAGGTGGCGTTGGGAACGCTCCGGGAAACGCCGGTTTTCCATCCCTCGATGGACGGACCGACCCTGCCCCTTCTCCCTCGCCTGCCCCGGCGCTGCCCGAGCACTCGGGAGTGCCTTACCTTGCCGCAGGCCCGCTGCAGGGGCACGGTGTGCTTTAAGGTCACACCTACACCAAAAGCTTCTTTAACGGAGAAAGAGTAAAGGGACGGGGGGACGGACGCGGACGACACGACACAACCCCCCCCCAACCCTGCGCTTCAGCGATGATCTCTGCAGTGGGACAATGTCCCTTTGGCAGCCGCGCGGCTCGACGTAAGGTCCTGGACCTTTCCTTCGGGGGCGGGCAAAGGCCGGGGGCAGCGGGGCCGTGCCAGTGTTCCCTGTCCCCCCCACCCCGGGAAAGCTTCCTTGAGCCTGATCTGCGGCCCCCTCCCCGGTCCCCCCATCCCGGAGCACCGGGGCGTGCAGGAGACGCCTCCGCTCGCCTGGCAGAGGGCCGGGCAGGGACCCCGCTGTCGGGGCTGCCCGTCAAAAAAAGATGCTGCGGGCCCGGGGGCAGCCCGGCGGCTCCCGCTTACCTTCCCTGGTGACCGGGAGGATGTGGTCGCTGCTGGCCAGCGGGATGCAGAGGTCGTTGTCCTTGGGGAAGCGGCTGCAGTCCAGCATGTCGGGCCAGGGGAAGCCGAAGGCGGACATCACCGGGGCGCAGCTCTCCTTCACCTCCTCGCAGAGCGAGTGGCAGGGCTGGATGATCTCGTCCAGGTCGTCGATGCAGACGGGAGCGAAGAGGGAGCAAAGGAACTTCCTGGTGTCGGGGTGGCACTGCTTCTGCACCAGTGGGATCCAGGTGGAGGCCTGCTCCAGCACCTCCTGCACCGTCTCATGCCCCAGCAGGTTGGGCAGCCGCATGGTCTGGTACTCGATGCCCCGGCACAGCAGCATCGGGGCGGGGATGGGTTTGCAGTTGGAGCGCTTGTAGGAGAAGTCGGGCTCCCCGAAGGGGAAGAGCCCGGCGGCCGAGCCCATGCACTGGGACGCCAGCAGGAGCAGGGCGCAGAGCCGGCGCTGCATTTTGGGGCGCGGAGGAGGAGAGGGGGGCTGG
>VZRW01004680.1:36541-81536 GCA_013398125.1 Aegotheles bennettii | reverse complement strand
GGGGGCCGGGGTGGCGGCGCTCCGCTGCCCTCAGCCGCAGGCAGCGTCCCCCGGCCCGGGCTCCTGCCTGCCAGACGGGAACGGAGGGTCTGAGCGAGATGCGGGGGCAAACGGGAGTTTTCTGGATTTTTTTGTATGCAAATAGCAAGGGGGAGCGGGGGCTGGGAGGAGCCTGGTGACAGCCATCCAGAAGGGATTGGTCACTACTTTCTCGATCTGCTTTTGCTCAGGGGGATTGTCTTTTGGCAGGAAATCCTTGCAAAGAAATCTCACCGTGCGAGCACGGGGAAGGGGGGAAAGATCCCCGCGAACAAAGAGCCGCGAAAGACCGAGAGCTCCTCGGCCGGGCACCGCTCTCCGGCCGCGGGCAGCCGTGGGTGAGCCTGGCCGCGACACAGCCACCGCCGAGCGGCGGGGCCCCTCTCTCCCGACCCCCGCCCGCCTTTGGCGCTTCGGTTGCCGGCGGAGGAGTGATGCGGCCGCGCCGGTTCCCCGAGCAGGGGGCGAGGCTGCCTGCTCCAGCAGCCCCCGGGGGGTGTCTGGCACCTCCGCCCCCTCCCTGCGTTGCTGGCAGGGCTCAGCCCGGGGCCGGAGCCGCCGGCAGTGGCTGGGGGCTGCTGGCTCTCCCGGCCCCACTCCCCTCGGCGCCCAGCGGGCAGGGGCTGCCCTCCTCCTGCCCCCAACCCCTCCCGCCCCTGGCGCTGCCCTGCGAGGGGGCTGCTGTGCATCCCGGCCCTACAGTCCCTGGATGTCCCCCGACCGCCAAAGGGGGTTTTCCCCGGATGGGGGCATCCAAGTGTTTTTGCAATACCGGCACCTGGCACTGAGGTTTTGCTGAGGCTGAAAGCGTGGGCCTGGCTCTGTCCCTTTTCCTCTGCTCCTGTCTTCACCTAGAAACTCCCTTAAAGAATTACATTCGTGTTGATTCACCACAAAGGGGAAGACAACAGGCAAGGCACTGGGAGCACAGCTCAACTTCAGTGCAATTTGGATATTTCTCGGAGTTTTAGTAATATTATTCATGGGATTATTATTGAAAAGAGTAGGCCTGTGTAGTATCATTTTGTGGTAAACCACATTCATTAATCAGCTACTGAATGTATCTCCTTATAGAGATGTTTTATGGGAAGCTGGCCTGAGCCATGGTGCCTTCTGTAAATTGCAGGATCCCTGTCCAGTGTCCACACTGGGCTTCCTGGAGGTCTGGGTTGCTGCTTGTGGCGTAGGAGATGTGACCTGCAGCATCCCCCCGGGGAGGGCACGGCACTGCTGTGCTGTTGTCATGCCCTGAAGCCAGTGCCAGCTCCTTCAGAGGAGGTTTCACGATCCTTTCCAGCAGGCCAAGCTCATGAATGTAATCTCCCTGTAGGTCAACTTATCTCTTACTTAGAGTGGTTTCTTACCTGGAAAATAAATGTCCCAAATGTCTTATGGAAGGGCTTAGAAGCAGATACTTTCTTACAGCTCCACATATTCTTGCCGTTTATTATCTGTGTTCAATTCATTCATTTAAACAATAAATTTTCAAGCTTTTGGCCTCAGTCAGCTTCCATGGCTCCCAGCCCCACTGATGACTTACCCATTTGAAGCCCATTTGAAGCCCATTTTGCCAAGTCCTGAGAATTGCCAGAGGCTGTAGCTGTTCCCACTTGCAAGAGACATCAATTCCAGCTCCCAGTGCTGGTCCCACCATCCTCTGTCCTCAAAATTATCTTCAGTGGAAGGGGACCTACCAACGTGTTTGCTCTTACCCCAAATGGCTGGGCTGTTCACCAAATCTCTGTAAAATGGTCGAGTTTGTGGTTTGTTTTTCTCTTGTTTTTTTCACTGCTTTTCATTTTTTGGACTCATTGTCATCCGTCCAGGTAGATCTCAGTTTGAACAGAAGACAATTTGTCTGATCAGAAGACAATTTGTTCCAGGTAGCGCCATACATCACTTTCCATAGATCCAGTCAGGTGGGCAGTGTTGAAAGCAAGGACCCAAATCTGAACAACCTCTGTTTAGACTTGATATAATAACCATTTTCTGTGGCGGAGGATGAGACATTTCTGACAGAAATCTGCTCATTTTTTTCACCAGAACTGTTTGCTTGTTTGTTTCCAGCCCACGGGAAGTAAAGAGGAAGAACACACTGTTTTTCCTGGATTAAGCCTTGATTTGAAATGAGGTTTTATGAGACCTTAATATTTCCATTTTTAATCACCCTTGGCAAACTCGTTTGCTATAAATTTGAAACTATCTCAGATCATGTAAACAACACCAGCCCAAGTCTGCAGACCCAAGCAATCATGACTGCCCTTGCCACTATCCCTTGCGGGGGAAAGCACCGGAGTGCAGCTTTGGGTATCTGTGCCAGTGTGTTCAAGGGGTAATGGGGTGGAGGAGCAGACAATCGCGGGGCTGCCTCCAGGGAGGGTGTCGGGGGTCCTGTGGTCTTGGGTGGCTGCCGAGGGCAGGGTGATGTTGCAGCCTTGCCTTCCTGGGCCAGCATCACTTCGCTTGCATCGCCTTCTGTGAGGGATGGGGCTGGCACCGGCAGGGGGTCTGGGCAGCCCTCGGGGAGTGGGTGTGTGGTTCGGACTGCCCCGGTGCTGTTACCTTCCCCGGCTGTGGGGGCACACGCCGGGGCCTGAGGGGGGGTGGCCCGGGAGCACCTTCGGGGGGAGCTCCCCGTCGTGAGCTGAGCCGGGGGGGGGTGCGGGGGTCCCGCTGCACGCGCTCGGGCCAACGAACAGCCACTGTTTCACGCTTAATTGGGAATGAAACTAATGAGTTCCTTCGGGCTGTTGGCGGTTTAACCCCAGCGGGCAGCCCCAGCGGCCGCTGCCCTGTCCCGACCCGGCCCTGGAAGCGCAGGCGCGGCTGCCCGCAGCGGGCCGGTGCGGGTGGGGTGGTGCCGGTGTCCGCACTCCCCGGAGCTTGCTGCCGCCAGGTAAGGGGCTGAGACCTCGTCCGGAAAGGCTGCGAGGTTTGGGCATCCTCCTGGGTAAAGCCCGGGGCGACCTGGTCTGACCTGGGGGAAGCCAAGCAGGACGGCACTCGCAAATACGGCGGAGTTTTAAGGTACGTTTGTATCGGTTTAAAGGGAGCGTAGGCTTTGGAACTCCCGTAAATTCATCAAGTGGCATGGACAGCTAAGCCGCGTTTAGCCCCTGAAAGTAGCATAAAGCGTTTAAGTCGCCTTAGGTGCTTAAAGCTATATAAACTGTTAAAACGCCTTTAATCCTTAAGTGCTTAAATCGCCTTAAATCTTGGGAGCGAGGTGAGAGAATGAGCTGCCTTGCAAGAAGAGGCCCCAACACCAGTCCTCTTCCCTCCCCCAAAAAACGTCAGTAAAAGTTACGTGAGGGATGGTGGTGTAAGTGAATCAATGTGGGGGAAATAAGGTGAATCCTTGGTGCTTGCAGGGAGTTAAGAGCAGCATTGCATTCTAGAGAGTCTGTGCCATCTGCACCAAAACCATGGTGCTGCTTCCTCTTGCTCTCAAGCCTTGGTGTGAACTCGGGTCTTCTGTACCTTTTCCTGGCCAGTCCTGGAAGCTGAGGTGTGGAAAAGGGAAAATACATTGACACTTGCCTGTCCGCTGAAGAGTGGGAAAGACTTGCTCAAAGGCAGGCAGCAATAAATACTATCGATTTGTTAATCATATTTTTCCAAGTCTGCTGCCTTGAGACCACTTAGTCCCTTCCCTGGCTATGTACTGTATATAGGGGCCTCTTTGCTCATGCATACACACCCTTCACATCCTATGGCCCGTTGAGGTGCTTTGTTGATGTGATGAGCTTGGGGTGAAAGCTGCCATCCCTGATGGCTTGCCCAAGCTGAGCCCCATATTTCTTTGTTACCGAACTGCATGCAGGCAGCACCAGGCTCTTTGGTTGCAGAATCCTGGGATAACTGTGGCTAGAGGAGACCTTGGAAGACCATCGAGTCCACCCCCTGCTCCAAGTTCAGATTCCAGCCAGGTGGCTCACAGCCTCATTCAGCCGAGCCCTCACCAGTATGCCCGCATGCTTACCTGGCACTCAGGAGGCTTGCTTCAAGGCTGTGTTGCACCCTGTCTCCCCTTCCTGGAGAAATCCCAGAGCTTTCAGTCCCTGGGCAGCCTGCGGGTTGGTTTGCCATGGTGGAAGATGGGAGACCAGGATGGGAGGCATGCACAGGGAGGGAAGCGCACCCATAAAGGGTAACCAAGCCTTAGCCAGCACAAAGCACCCACCTTTACCAAGATACTAGGTGCTGCTTTCACTGCTGAAGCGTGCCCAGCCTCACCACCAGCTGCTGCTGCTCACTAGTGAGTGTAGCCAGGGTGAGCAGGTTAGGGAGATTCTGACCTCAGGGGGTCTCTAAGCATAAACTTGGGGCTTGAGGAATTACCCTTTGGTTAGTAACATTGTAGAGGAATAAAAAAGCTGTGACCTTTAGGTTCATTCTCTTCAGTTCATGAAATGACAGTGGTGTTGACAAAACTGGCTTTCTTCCCAAGGTGAAAAAAATCTGATTGCAATGTCTTCTTACCTTTAAAAACATGGTCCAGCATCACACTACCAGAATATTATAACTATTTGAAATTTGCAATTGCATCTGATAGAAAGAAAGGAAAAAAAATAAAAAGGATCACACAGGTTTTGATGGGAGGCAGCTCAGCAACAGATCCCTCCTGACTCGGGAGTTTTGGTGGCTGATAAGGTGGAATTTAACATTTTCCAGACCTGGGACCGGGCAGCGCTCTTGTTTCTGTTACCACAACATTTAAAAGCTTCATTGTCAAAAACTGCATGTGCTGTAGATATATCTTTTCCGCCCATCCTTGTTCTGAAAGGAACCCTAAAAAAAAATAATTTATCCTGTTTGGTTTTTTTTTGCTTTCCATTTTCAATGCCCACTGAAACGCAGCGGCAAACGCCCGGTGCGAGCCAGTGGCTCAGGGGGAAAGGAATCATCTTTGGGCTATGGAAGAAGAACCTCTTGGTGGCGCTTGTGCACACCGTGTCGGTGTTCGGTTTGCCCGGTGACTCCGGGTACCGATCGTCCGAGGCGCTGTGTTTCTGCTCCAGGAACACCGCGTTCGGGGGGCTGAAACTCTAGACCACCTTTAATCAGGGTTTGATGTCCTGAAGGCCAAAGATCAAACTGGGGCTGATTGCTTTCAAATGGAAACAAAACCAAGTCACAAGGAGTCTTTTATTTTAGTGGTCGTTCCCTCAATAGTTTCCCTGCATTTAGTGTCTTAAAATTTTCAGGCCAGTTTTACCAATTTGGAATATTTATCCATAGAGGCATTATTAAATATTATTCCAAGCCTCTGTTTTTTAATGTTGCAGTGCACTTTCCTCAGTTTATATCAAATGGCAAATACAGGTGCTTGGATGCTGTGTTATACACACACACACACATATGTATATAAATCTAGATTTATTTGCATGCTAGTGCTTTAGCACGTTATGATCCTTCAAGTTTATCTGACATACATCTATATCTGGCTACAGTTTTTGTCACGGTGAGCATTTTTGCTCATACGAATGTCTGTTTGAGATTACTGCTGCCTTTATTATCTATTTAATCTAAGTGCTGGATGACAATCAAAGATAGCAAAGACCATGCCCTAGAGGGCTACAATTGTATGGTACCTGGTGTTCCTGGTGCATTTTATTTAAAAAGCTATAATGTAATATACCTTTTCTTTCTTCCCCCCAGCTGTTATTTGCAGCCTGGTAGTAGCTAGCACCTTGAGCAGAGAGTGGGGCCTCGCTGTGTGAGCCATACAAAAAGACAAGGTGCTTATGTCCAAGGATTTAGACTCCAGGGCAGGCATGAATGCTGCAGCAGCAAAGGAAGGAGAACTACTGCCTCCGCCTGGGCAGGGTGGTGTGAGGCAGGAATACTGCCATCGTTGGCCACAGCAAGAGTTTTGCAGTTGTTGCCAGTCATGAATGGTCTGGCTCCAAATTTTACTCCCCAAATGAGGGCTTAGGCAGGTTTTGGCCATCTGTGTCCAAGGTACATCCCCTGATGAGTGGCCAAAGCCATGGATGTGTGGTGAGCTTTGGCATGGGTTGTGTAGTTGTGCAGATGCGTGGGCAAAAAATAGCCACCTCTGCTTCTGCAGTGCTTAACAGAGAAAATGACTATAAGTGCGTGTGAAAGAGAGGCAGGCATAGAAACTCATTTTCAAAACTAATTGCTTCTTCTAGGGGAATGGTCAGGTTTGCAGGTAGATTGCTAGTCTAGTGAGTGGCCTCAAGGTTTAGACACATGTTAGCTGTCAAGAGAAATTATTTTTAAATAGTAATTTGTAGTAAAACATTTTTTAGAAAGTAAAATCAAGAGAACCTGTTGCCCAAAGCTATGCCATTTACAACTTTATTAAACCTGATTTAAAATACAGCAATGAAACAATCAGAGCAATCTGACATCATGATCAAATCAACAGATTAGTCTCTGCATTGGATTGGAGTTGTATTACAAAGTGATTTAAATAATCAAACAAGTAGGCACATAATCAGTAATTAAAATATACTTGCAGGCTATAAAGTTGGTATTTCCAAATATTAAAATTATCCAGATGTTTGAGGTCAGATCTGAATAAACTGGCCCAGGAGTTTGGGTGGCATAGCTTATGATGGTGTTGTATCTGCAGTTTTCAGTTCAGAAATTACTGAAAAAAGCAACGACAACAGTGACTTAACTTGTATTTGAACTTCTGGTTGTCATCTGCCATTTTTTCCTTCCTCTACTCTTCTGCTCTCAAACTAGAAACTTACACTTTTATCTTCCTGAATTTGACACAGAAAAGTAAACCTGGAGGGCCTTTTAAAGAAACCCATGTCTGAAATACATTTTAAACACTTCCTTCCCCACCTCTACTGTTTCTTTCTCAGTGCATGTAAATGCTTACATGTAACATAAGTGCAGAGGTAAGTTTTAGAACCACCTGGTACATTTATTTATTGGCTTTTATTTATTTATGACTTTGGCTTTTTACATACCTTTACTTATTATTTAATTTGTATTATTTTCCATATTCTCATCTCTCCGTTGTCTGCATGACTAATCCATCTCAGAGTTCCTCTGACCAGATACGGATTTCCTCACAACATTTTTCCAACCCAAGGCTTGGTTTGATCCAAGTTTCAACCCTGTCTAGTAGATCTTGGTCTCGTAGTTAACGTTTGTATTCTGCAGGCCACTTGAGTCAGAGTCCTAGGGCTCAGTACTCTAGTAGCTGTGGTGACTGCCCAAATAGTTTGTGAGCTAAAGCAGGAACCCTCGTGGCTGAGGCAGTAGCTGGGAAGGGGTGTGGGTAAGGCAGGGTAATGGCATGCTGAGGAAAGCTGCAATTCCTTGCTATGCACCAGCTTGACTTCTTTGTATGCTAAAAAAGAGACTACTGTCCCATCCCAAAGCTCATCATGGCTTTGTGGAGGAAATCCTGCTCCCGGGCAGAAGGACACTTCTGCGTGAGTTAGTGGGGCAGTTTATGTACGGCATTTATCCTGCAGCAAGGGAAGCATGGTGTATCAGGGAAAAAGAATTGTTGTGCTTTTCTCCTACCTTATTATCTTAATTTCCTTCTTGAGAGATTGTGATGTTCTAGGGCAGCAGCTTTGCTAGACAGAAAGCTGGCTTGCCAGTTTTATTGTGCATCTTTTTTTCCGATACTCTTGTACTGTTTGTATGTGATACAAAAGTGCTGCAGGTTGAAACCTGACAGTGTCTTAAGCCTAGCAAACAGATCTGACCTTGGGATCCAAGTCCATGCTTTGTCTCCTGGTCTGAATGAAACTCTGCTAGTTTAGAGGGAATCGAGTGTCTTGCAATCCATGTTCCCAGCTGATATGTAGTGGGCATGGTTGACCCCCTGCAGGGAAAACTTAGATTTGTGTTTGGATAAAAAGGTGAGAATGTAATTCTCGGGTTTGCTTTTGTAATTTTTTTTTTACCAGTAAGGTTTCAGGGTAAACAAGATTTGTTTAGTCCCTGTAAATAAAGTTGTAGCAGAAAGTGTATTCGGGTCAGGTTAGAATTAATATTTACGTCTGTGAGTAAATGGTGAAATGATGTTGTTTTGAGTAGTTCTATCAACATTGAAAATAAAGGTGCTGTCATTTACAGACATGTATTTTTTGATAATAATATATAGAGTTACACATTTGGAGCTTGAAAGTGTTCACACTGAAAAAGATGAACACAGCTGAAACTAAGTTGGGTTATCTTAATCTGGTTTGGCACAAGTTGTATTGCAAATGATGCTTGAAATATCAGAATAAACCCGTAAGAATGGTAATACTAGGTGAGATCAGAGTTTCACTTTAGCCTGGTATTGTCACCTGTGTCTTGTTCTCTTTTTCCTGTCTTTCCCAAAGGGCGACAGGCCCCTGTGGACACTTGGATTCCAGCGGGCGCAGTGTTGCGCAGTCTGCCAGGGCGTGCTGGGTTAGGGTCATCAGCCAAATCAAGAGTTAGAGCATCTCACGTGGTCAAATGTGAAAACAGGTGCTGTTCCCTCCTCCCAGCCTCCAGGTTTTGTACACACGGAGACCCTATGTATACAGCAGTTTTCTGACAAAAGTCACCTGTTGATTGGGATAGCCCCAAATCAACGGAGAGCCTTCCCAGGGCATCAGCTTTCCCCACCCTAGGGAAAGACTGGACACATGATGTCCTGGAGGTAGCAAAGGTGTCCTGCACAGTCCTCTGCTCAATGGGGAGCTTGCAGGCACAGCCTACTGTGCTCCAAGTGCACATCTCCTCCTAATTATTTCCAGTGATAGGATCAGTGACTTTGGCCTGCTGTTACATCATCTAATTGACCATCTTAACAGGGATGTTTCTCTTCTGCCCAGTTTCAAAAGGACCTCTTGACAGTTCCCAGGGAACCTTTGTCCCTTCCTTGGTGGCTTCTGCCTCCCTGGATGGTTTGAGATTCCTCCTTCTGCTTTGTGTCACCGGCAGTTTACGGTGCTGTTAACCTTCCCCTTTTACTATAGAAATGTCATCTTCCAGCCATGGCTGCTAAAATCCAGAGTGCTGTGGTCAAAATGGAGAGGATGAGGAGGGGAATTTGGGCCCTGGTGAGGGGTGGTATCTGTTAATATCAGCCTTGGCTCCTGTGCTTGCACTGAGTGTGCTTCAGCGCTGAAGATGATCTGCTTGCGATTTGCCCAAGATGTAATTAGCCCACGAAGTGATTGGGAAGAAGGCAGGAATGTGTGACATCCGCGTATCTGGGTCTGTGACTGCAGTTCCCACATGAAGATATGCCAGCCTCTGCCCAGATTTGGTGATTAAAGCATAGCTCTATACAGGGGACATGGAAGAGTCTAATTCACATAGAAAACTGCTTTTGTTCTCTGGCCATATGCCATTCTTCATGTCTATGGAGAACATTCGCCCTGAGTGTCCCAAGGAGGGCTTTTGCATTAAATCTGTGCTGCCTGGTGTAATTGTACATGTATTGGTTATTTTAATATCCTTCTTATGCTCTGGGTGGGACCGGCAAGGCTGAAAGGAATCTCTGTAGCTCTTCCAACTGCAAAGGGAAAATAATGGGGCTTTAAAAAGTAATCTCATTGGATATAATCATCTGTGCTTTTGAACTGCCTTGACAACAAATTTCCCCTCTTTGCTATCTACCAAAGTTCCAGCGCAACTAAACTCACTCCTACTTGCTAAAAACCAGAGCTGCTCTGCAGCACATATTTCATTAAGGGGAAGGCAGGGAATAGGTAAAAAACCAAAAATCTAGTAGAAATAAATATGTATTATGGTGTTCAAAGCATTCTTTTTTTCCCTTGAAGTATTTCTTAGACCAATTATGTGAGAAATTCATTATATGTGAGGATTTTGTAATAACAGTGAATTAGCTGTTTGCAGACCTGCTCCCCTCTGTAAATGGGAACATGCCATATGACAGTGGGCCAGATTTTACTGTTCTAGGCATCACTGATATAGCTGTTTATTCTCCGAGCCTGGAAGAGATCCAGCAGGATTTAGTTTTATGAGGTTTAATGTAAAGGTGTTGTATTTCATGGGATGAAATCATAACACAGTGGGTTTGCAAGAATTCTGAGAGATTATTTTTTCAGAGTGTTGGCAAGCACGATTCTCCTGTGAATTACGTGTCTAAAAGAGAAATATAGATCTTCTTTCATTGGGTTGAAATGATAACTAATCCTTAATCCTTCCTAGATGGCCTGTGTCAATGGTGGCTGTGCATTGAGAATGTGTGCAGGTAAGAGCTTTAATTCTGTAACGCTATGCAATGCGCAGCTGTGCCTGTAGCCATAGGAGCTAGCTACGTATTTGAAATTCCTGCTGTTACTTTTGGGATGTGTCTCTGATTTTGTTGGTTTTTTTCCTAGACTTCTTGTTTTTTTGAAGAAGAAGAGAGAAAAGCATCTGACATCTATGACCTCTTTATAGTTGTAGAAGACCTATTAGCATTATTAACTGTAGCTGCAATACATTCATGAGTACTTACGCTGGAGCAGATTTTCCTGTGACTGTTTGATTATGGATAATGATTATTGAGCAGTTTCTTGAGGGTTCCCTTCATATGTTGCCTCGTACATTAAGTAGATGAGATTGTACTGATTTTATGGTGTCAATTCCCAGGTACTTTTCTCTCCTTTACAGCAGTGTGTAACAACATCTCCCTCTTTAACTTGCCTCATTCTTGGAAAGCAGAGGGGTGGCTCTATGAAAGAGACACGGTGTTGGGGAAAATCCTGGCTTCTATTTTCAACATTGCTTAATTCAGTGTGATTTTGAACAAATCGTTGCATCTCTCTGTATATGTTTTGTTTTCTGGTAAAGGGAGTTATGACATTGTTAGAGTCAGCTCACTAGTACCCCCTACAGCACCCCAAGGCCCCAGCACCGAGCTCTGGAACTTACCTTATTTAGCACAGCACAATGGAGTGCTCAGCCCTGTTACCAGTCTAAGCAAGGCTGTACAAACATTCACAGATAAAGCAAAAACCCTCAGTCATGCCCTTTTAGGACAAGGTGTCTTCTGCCTATGAGGAAAGTTGTCACCCTGCTGCTTGCAGTTCATTATTTTTAAACATACTCAGAACGTATTTCAGAAGGAGGGGACAAATTCTGACTCCTCTACATGGTTTTATTTTTAGTAACTATTTTAGGAGCATATATACCATAATGTGTATTTGTACCTGGGTCACCCACTGGTAGTGTCATGCTGTCGATATTGTACATGGTGAGAGGAGGTGGTGTATCAGTTACTTCCTTGACACTTGTCAGTTACTTTACTCTTTTGTTCGTGTTTAAATTAGAAGTGATAGAAATGTGTACCTATGTGTTACTTTTGGGGTTAGGTTTACATAAATCAAAAGAGAGCCTGTCTTCTTGTGATGGCATTAAAAAGGTACAGATTTTTCCCATCTGTGGGTACCAAATCAGGACTGTCTTTTGAAAGTTATTCCCTTTCTTAAATTGGCAGTTCATTGTGGGTGATGCCATTCAGTATTTACAAAAGCATTCCTTTGGAGGAGGGGACCTTGTGTACTCCTGTCCTCATGTGATGTCTGGGAGCTGAAGTGCAAAACGTCTTCAAGCTGGACATCCATAAATCAAGCACTGCTTTGGAAAGTGTAAGTCTGGGTATCCCATGTTGTGACTTACTATTTACTGATTTCAGCACAATGTGTTCTTAGTTATTGGGTGTCCTTTGCAAGTTTCTAGTCCCACAGATGAAGTGACTGGAAAAAAAGAGGATGGGCTTGACTACACACAGATAAGGCTATTTCCTGCATTATGTTTTATTTCTCTTGTAATACAGTGAAGAACCATTGCACTTGTGGAAATGGTACAAGCTACAGACTAGTATGAAGTAAATAATATTTTTAACTGTGGCCTCCTTGTCAGGAAAAAGCAGATGAGGCTCTCAGACATCTGGAAGGAGCCTCGTGCTCACAGACCCTGGTCCTCATTAAAGACTTCAACCACCCCAGTATCTGCTGGAGGGGCAACACAGCAGGGCACAACCAATGTAGGAGGTTTCTGGAGTTCATTGATGGTGATGCAGGTGACTGAGGAACCTGTGAGGCAAGATGGTCTGCTAGACTTCATACTTGTAAAAAAGGAAGGGCTATCTAGGGAGGTCTAGGTTGGAGGTGGCTTTGGCTGTGGTAACCATGACATGGTGGAGTTCAGGATCCTGAGAGGAGGGAACAAGGCAAGTAGCAGGACCACAGCTCTGGGCTTTAGGAGAGAAAACTTGGGCCTGTTCAGGGGCTTGCATGGAAGAATCCCATGGGATACAACCCTGGAGAGAAGAAGGGTCCAGGAGAGCTGGTAATTTTTTTCCAGCATCACCTCCTCCAAGCTCTAGAAGGTTCCATCCTGATGAGCAGGAAGTCAAGCAAAGGCAGCAGCAGGCCTGCAGAGAAGAACAAGGAGCTTCTGAATAAACTCAAGCATAAAAGGCAGCACAGAGAAGGTAGAAACAGGGGCAGGTTACCCAGGTGGCACATATTGATGCTGTCCAATCATGCAGGGATGGAGCTGAGAAATCCAAAGCCCACCTGGAGTTGAATCTGACAAGGGACATGAAGGGTAACAAGAAGGGTTTCTACAGGTACATTGACAGTAGGAAGACAAGGGAAAATGTGGCTCTGCTGCTGAATGGGGCTGAGGGCTTGGTGACAAAGGACACAGAAATGGCAGAAGTACTCAATGCCTTCTTCACCTTAGTCTTCAGTGGGGCCAGATCTGTTTGTGTCCAGGTCATTAATGAAGCAGTTAAACAGAGTGCATCCTCAGCAAGTTTGAAATAAAGTGTATCATCACTTCAGGTGATACAAAACTGGGAGGAGTGATTGATAGACCAAATGTTTGTGCTGCTATTCAAAGGGACCTCGGTAAGCTGGAGAAATGGGCTGTAAGAAGTTCAGAAAAGCAAAATGCAAAGTCCTGCGCCCAGGAAGGATCAACCCCAGGCATCAGTGCATTCTGTGGGCTGACCATCTGGAAAGCAGCTTGATAGAGAAGAACCTGGGAGTCCTGGCAGACACAAAGTTGACTATAAGCCAGCAATGCAGCCTTGTGGCAAGGAAGGCTAACGGGTATCCTGGGTTGCATCAGGAGGAGTGTTGCCAGCAGGTGGAGGGAGGTGATCCTTCCTCTCCACTCAGCACTGGTGAGGCCACACCTGGAATGCTGTGTCCAGTTCTGGGCTCCCCAGTACAAGAGAGACATTGATGGGCCACAGAGATGATGAAAGGACTGGAGCATCTCTCCTGTAAGGAAGGGCTGAGAGTTGGGAATGTTCAGCCTGGAGAAGAGAAGGCTCGGGGGATCTCATCAATTTGTGTACAAATATCTGAAGGTACAGTGCATAGAGGATGGAGCTAGGCTCTTTCCAGTGGTGCCCAGTGACAGGACCAGAGGTGAAGGACACGAGTGGAACACAAGAAGTGCTGTCTGAACATAAGAAACAATTTATTTGTTTATTTATTTATTTATTTTACTGTGTGAATGACCAAGCACTGGCTGAGGTTGCCCAGGGAGGTTGTGGAGTCTCCATCCTTGGAGATGTTTAAAACCCGACTGGACATGGTCCTGGGCAACTGGCTCAAGGTGCCTGAGCAGGGGGGGTTGGACCAGATAACCTCCAGAGGTCTCTCCCAACCTTAGCTGTTCTGGGAGTCAGTGCATTTTTAAAGCCATGAGGAGTGTGACTGCATGGGATGGATGGAGCCAGCAATACCTCAGGAGAAACTGGTTGTCAGAAATCTAGAGTCACCATTCTTGACCAGTAGAATTGACTGTAGGTTTTGAGGTTTTGGAACACCATGAGTACATGGACTTGTAGTCTGAGAGCACATAAAACATAGCACTGAGCATGCCCTGGTAAAAATAAAACAATCAAGCTAAAAGCCCGTCTGTCTCATAACAACAACATGACAAAACATGAAATATTCTTTTCCTTGGAATTCCAATTTTCTGTGATTTATTTTGCCAGTCTGTAATCAGAAATAGCTGCTCCATCAGAGCAGGGAATGCAAATAGAGGTGAGGTCGGAGTTCAACACAAAAGTGATGTATGATCTGGAGTCAAGGAGGAATTCTGAGCTCCCAGAATAGAAAACATGCTGTAAATATGATTTTCTTCAGGGCGAGAGAAGTTGCAAATACTTCAAATTGTGGGTTGTAGGGGAAAGTGAAAAGATGATTTCTAGAAGGTAGCTAATGTCAGAGCCATCATTTATCTCTCCTGGCCGTTTTGAACAGAAAGTTGTTGTGATCTCTTGTTAGGTTCTTTGTTTGTTTGTTTGTTTTCCCTGGTTGGTACACAAGAAGATAATTAATAATGAAAATAAATTAAAGATGTTAGTTCAGGTTTTTTGCTAGTGGGCTTGAGAAGAGATTTTGGCTGTGGAAACACTGGGAGGGTACAATAGTTTTCAGAAACTAGATTCCTCTCACAAAAACAATTACTTTAAAAGTATGGAAAAACAGTGTCGTTTCATCTGCTCTGGAGGTTAAATCTAGGGCTTCAGAGGAGATGAAGCCTTCCGATTGTGCTGAATCCAGTCTTTACCCTAGCAAATCTTCAGGCCCTTTGTACACACTGCACACTCCAGCCAAATCCCCCAACTCCCTTGGGTAATGGCACCCTTTGGACATAGTCTGCCATTCGTTAAGCGCGTTCCTGCAAGGAGCCCTTTTTTATTACACTGAATCACTCGGGCTTTGCTGGAAATCCCAGGTTTTGTCTATGTGCATGGATATACTTGCAAAAATTCCTGTGTTTAACTGTTCCCCTGTGTTTGTGAACATATGTGTGTATATATACGTATTCTGGTTGTGTGCGTGCCTGCGCGTGCTCACACACACACACACAGAGGAAGTGTTGGATGCAAATGTTGTTTTCTTACCATTTTACACAACCAACAGGGAATACACACTCATCTTCATCACAGTGCATCTCCACAATTGTTTCTTTTCTATATAGAGGGGGAAGAAATCCATTTTAATTTTTAGTGCAAACATACACAGACATCTTTTGCTACAGCTTTCCTACCAAGTGTCCTAAATCCTCTACAGTATTCCCAGGTCCTTCCATTGCACATTGCCTCCAGACTCCAGGCATTGCCTCTCTTCCTCTGTCCAGGGAGGAAGAGACCGCGTGTGGATGGTCCCACAGCTATTCCTAGCTATGGGGTCATGGCTTTGGGTTTCTGTCTCCTGCTTAGCTGCCGATCTTCATACAGAAATGTAGTCTCTTGGGCTGCTACCCTTCTGTTAAATGTTAATGCAGTTGGCCAGTGGGGAAAAAAAATTAGGGGGAGGAAGTGTAGACATTGGCTCTGCTGAGTGTAAGCCCTGTCCTTTTCAGTAATCGGGGTAAAATCTAGGGTTTTGAAGTATAAGGGACAGTTGGTGTGCTGACATGGAAGGAAACACTACTGTGTGAAATCTAGAAATGATAATCGCGTTACTGTTTATATTTTTTTTTCATTCTTTCATATTTTTTTTCTTCTTAAGATTTGTTTGCTTGTCCTAGCAATGAATCAAAGAAAATCAGAAGGTTAAATAAGTGGCATATGGTATTCTTCTGTAATTCATCAGCTTTTCCATTGCACGAATGTCCCAGACTTTTGGAATCCATCTGTTCAGTTGCTGTAAACCTGGGTTTCACCCTCCTGTTGCCATAACAATTCTCTCTGCAGGAGCAATAGGAGCTGGAGTGATTGATGAGATCTCAACTTACTATCCTCATTCAGCCCGGGAAGAATATAGCACTGGAATAATTGACCCATCATTTCAGAGCAACATGAAGGAATTCTGGCAGATAAAAGACACTTTGCATCTGATTATAATCTCTTACAGCAATTCTTCTCTGGTGGAGCTGCACTGACTTGAAGCTGGGATTATATGGGTATGTATTTTAATTCAAAATTGGGCTACTTTATTTTATCTGACACAAAAAATAAGGGAGAATTTGCTACAGACAATCATAACTTGTCAAGTTTGGAAGTGATGCTGGGGTTGTTCGGACTGGAGAAGAGAAAGGGCTGGGGAGACCTTACTGTGGCCTTTCAGTGCTTAAAGGGGGCTTATAAGAGAGATGGGGAGAAGCTTTTTAGCAGGGCCTGTTGTGATAGCACAAGGGGTAATGGTTTTAAACTAAGAGAGTAGATTTAGACTAGATATAAGGAAGAAATGTTTTACAATGAGGGTGGTAAAACACTGGAACAGGTTGCCCAGAGAGGTGTTAGATGCCCCATCTCTGGAAATGTTCAAGGTCAAGTTGGATGGAACTCTGAGTAAGATGATCCAGTTGAAGATGTCCCTGCTCATTGCAGGGGTATTGTACTAGATGATCCTTCTTTCTAACCCAAACTATTCTATTAGTCTATGATAGTTTCTGTAGGATAAGGGAAGAACCATGGATGACTTAATACTGGATAGGGACCTTCCCCCCAGGGTTTAATACAGAAAGATTTTTGACTGTAGTTGTACAAGGCAAATGGAAGCAGATGCACTCAAGAAAATATTTAATTCCTATAAAAATAGTGGCAAGAAATGGCCCAAATGTGGTTTTCTGGTTATGAGCTGTGTAGCAGGAGATGATGAAGGGGCTGGAAGTCTCAGCTCCCTCTTGTTTGTCAATTTCTTCTTTTTCTTTTGGAGTGACTTCCCTTTTCTCCAGCCCTTTGTCTCTGCCTTCCTGTATTATTCATTATTATTATTCATTAAGAGTATCAACCAGTCTATTTCTGGTCACTTCTACATAAGCACCAGCTAATAAAGCCCTATCACTGAGAAGGGGTGTTGTGACTCTGTGTAGAAGTTTCTGGGAGGTGTGCTTGGTTTTGATCCCCCAGATTTTCATGGTGACACAGGGGCTGCAGGCCCATCAGGTGGTCTGGGAGGTAACTGGTAGATGTCATGGGAGGGTTTTGGCTCCTGAATTCCCATATGTGGTTTCAGGTGGGTGTTATACAAATCACTACCTGGCATCATGAAAAGGTAATGGGAAGCAAAGCATATTCGTATGATGCCATATTCCTCCAATCTGTTCTCAGTAGGATGTCACTGTTATTATTCTAACATACTCTAGATAATGTAAAATTAAGGATTTCAGGCCTGATCTCAAATTCTGTGTTGCAGTTCCAAGGAGAAATGACCCAGTCATGCTGGCCATCCAAATCAGTGCCAGGACTTCATAGGAGAGGTACTCTGCCTTTCCCAAACTATTTGGTGTAGTTTACGTGTCTCTGCAGTCATTTGGTAGAAGCCAAAGGGGCTGCCTGTATTGATTTACTCACCGGGCTTGGAGAGGGCTGTGGGAGTTGGAGCGAACTCCCACTGCGTTCAGTAATTTCTTGGACTCTGCAGGGGAATGTGAGTGGGTATCTGCCTGGAGGGAGAGGGAAAACCAGGTTTTTCAGAAAGATCACAATCTGACTTCTCTTAGATCTGGGAAATTTATACACTTTTTATGCAGAGCACCTTTAGCTGCGGGGTTTTTACTTCCCTCTTGCTTCCCATGAAGATGTCTGGAGTGTTTTCTTTATGGTATAGGTTCTGTTGATTAATTAGATGATATTTGAATTTTATATGAGAATTTGTACAATTATCTGTCAGAGCTAAGGGGAGGGCCAACACGTCCATTTTTGATCAAATACACATGGTTTCATTTTCTACTCTTCTGCACATAGTGGTTTTTTTTAAGTTGTACTGAAATAGAAGTTGCTGTGTGTATCATGCAAGCTTTTCGATAAATGAGACTAGTATGTGATCCAGTGTTAATAAGCCACTGAAAACTCCAATTTTTGATACAGAGTCCGAGTGCAGTGCCTTTGGAAGCATGATACAGCTGCATGAGTTTAGCTTTAAATTTCCAAAATGTGCTAATGGAAGAAATTAGTTCTAAATATTGGAGAATACATCTTTGGCTAGCAGAAGTTCTTGAAACTGATTTCCCTTTGCAAACCACACTCTGTGATTCAGACTGGAGAATGCTTTAAGCCTTTTGTCTGTAAGGTACAGGCTTCTGTTTTAATTTACTGCACTTGTATGCAGGTTTTTCAAACTAGTCACAGTGGTCTCTTATAAATCACAAGAAATAGTCCACCCTCAATACCCTTTCCAGGCCTACACAATGAGTCAAGGCTTGTCAAAGGCCATTTAGGAAATCTTGAATAAATCTGACATTATGTTGAGACAGCTGTTAAATATATTTCTTTTTTTCCCCCACGTTTCCTTTCCCTCACTATGAACAATGCAATTGGTTTAGTGCTATTTTTAGCCTGACTTTTCATTTCAGTCATATGTATTCCTACCTTCCATGCACACTTCAGTTAATTTGTTCTAACATGAAAAATACTGGGAAAGTCACTACTCCCCACAAAAAGATTTTTACCAGCTGAACTAGGGGCTAGCTGTTGCACATATACACTCCAGATACCCAAGCCCACCATTAAAGAAGTAAAATCGAATTGAGGCTGCAGTATGACTCTTACACACATCTTCCCTGTAAACAAATGTCTCTTCTGAACAAAAATCTTGGCAGATGTGCCTAAACTAACCCTGTGTCTCAGGGCAGTTCGCTTCAGTGTGAAAGGGAGAGTGGAAGTCTGATGATCTTCCTACTTCAAGAGGCTTTTACCTAGAATGAGAGCTTAGTGTTGATGTGTGGGAATTTTATTGTATTTATTTTTTTTTTTAAGAAATCTGATATTGAAAAACAGAGGCCCCCTCCCATTCATCACTGATAACCTCGTCATGTCTCTAAAGTTGGTGGGAGTTGTGGTGCTCCTCAGTGAGAGCGTGATCAGATCACACTTGGGTTTGTGATAATCTTTTCCTTTCCTTTTGCAAGTGCTCCTGTGTACTCCTGGTTTTCATTTGTAGGCTGGCCTGGAGGTGAGAATTTCAAACTTATGTGGCAGTGTATGTGGGGTGAGATACTTGCAGTCTCTCAGAGGCTTGTTTCCCAGCACCAAACTGCTCGTGTTCTTCAAGAGTGATCAGGAAAGGTGCACTTTGCTTGAGGGCAGAGATGTACTCACTGAGCTCAGGTGGTTCCCAAGCAATGTACTAGTGACCGATGCATCATTAATGGTGACCTCTAGTGAGTCAGGAATGGGGCAAATGTGGTGGGTCATAGTAACACATCCATGCTGGTAGTTAAATGTATGGTACACTCTGCTTTCTGTTTCTAAGTAAAGGAATAGCATCACTAGCTTGGAAAAAAATGGAGAACTCTAACTCCTCTATTGTTGCCTTTCCAAAGGGGATTAAATAAGACAATAACTAATAAATAATATACAGGGCATATGGGTCTGTCTTCAATCGGAGCTTAAACAAAGAGGTCTGGGCTTTTTAAGTGCTGCTTCAAATGTGCAGCTCTCTGGAAATGTTTTGGGTTTTTTGCCAGAACATCCCTGGCATTGCAACAGACAGTGCTTCCTCCCCGGGCAGTGGCGGCTGCGGCAAGTGATGGAGATGACAGGGTGGTGGTGACAAGCCGGTGGCATTGTGCTGTCCCTGTCATGGCTTGGTGTGTGGGCAGCACCATGAACGTGCTCGCCAGCTGCACGCGTGTGTGATGTGGCCCAGCACCATGATACTGGGGCACCAGTGCCCTAAACCACCACTGCACCCCTGTCCTGCTGGCTGGGGACAGCCCCAGCAGCCCACAGGAGGACTGCCAGGGTGCTGGCTGGCTCCTGCACAGGCAGAGGTGCAAGAGGGTGTCAGGTATATTGCAGAAATGCTTTCTGGACCTGGCTGCTGGTCACCAAAGAGAGTGACCAGTTAGGGAGGTAATCAAGGCTCTATGTGAGAAGTTCAGTTTTACAGCCAACCTGGGCATTGGGTGAGTCCTTCTGTTTTTCCTGTAGAGCAGAGAGGGGAGCTCACCTGCTTTCTGTTCACTGCCACCCTGCTTTCTGCACTGCCTGCGTGCTTTCTGAAATACATAAGGCAGCGTGGGAGTCTTAGACATCATTTGTGTTGTGCCTATGGCCCTCGCAATTGTAAACTTCATGAAATCAGAGGGAACAAATCCTTGCCAATTAGAAGGCCTTTTAATGTCAAGTTGTGACTAATAAACATCTGAACTGCAGATGTGGTAGTGTAGATGTACCTGTTGCCTGGATCTTTTCTAGCATTAATTACTCTAACAATTGCTGGTTATGGTTTTGCACCTATGCTGTTTCTGAGGATAAAATAATGCACATTCTCTTTGTTCCTTGTCCATTTATGGAGTACAGAGGTATCAGCCCAGTTAAAAAAAAAGCCAACAAAATTCCCCTAGAGTCACCGTTTTAAGCTATGTGTTTACAACTGCAGAACAATGTCATTTGCCTATTGTATGCTTTTAAAGATGTGTTTCTGCAGCCACAGATACAGAATTCAGTATTTTAGTTGAGGAAAACCTTAACTTCTGGTGAAAATGAAAAGTGGAGCCCCAGCAATGCACAAAACCACAGCTTATAGAGAACTTGGATGTTTTTGGATCAGGCATCAGCGTTCATGTGATAAAGTTCAACTTCATTATTCCTACTTCTAGAAACAGGTTTGGACACAAATAGAAACTCTGGATCCTAACTCTGAAATCTGAGACTATCTGGCATCAGCTCAACCTTTAATGATTTGACATCTCTTTGTTCACACCAATATCCCAGGGCAAAACAGCCACATATGAGTCACTTTTTACTCCAAATTCATATCTTTGTTTCATGACTATGGTAATGATTGAAGTAGCTGATTAGTAATGTCATCCCCTTTCTGTTGCCCCTGACATTGATTCTCTCTTGAATACAGTTTATACCTTTTTATTTCTTGTTCTTTTTTCCTTTCTCTTTGGATTTAGAGTAGTACTGCACCGAATGTTACCCATAATCTTTTGTCCTAAGCATTTCAAATGCCTTTCATGAAGCCAGGACCTCCATGTTGTGAAACTCTGACCCTGCTGTGGTCCCATCTGCAATGTGGTTTGATGTCTAGCGGTCTCTTGCTCTGTATTTCCCCACTGCGCAGTCGTGTGTGTGTGTGTGTTGAGGGGTGAGAGGTGAGATAGGGACCATTGCTTGAAATCTGGTCTTTTCTCACTCTCTTTTCTCCCCATTCCCCAAAACCCTGTTCATTCTGACTCCTCAACTGCAAAATTCCTCAAAGTGATCCAGCATAGTATAATGCTGCTTGTGAATTAGAAACCACCTTTTATTAATGTTAAGTCTATCTCTTGCTATGCTAATATCTGGAAAGTATTCTGTAGATAGGCCACAAATTGCTTTAGAATATTTTCTTTGTGTTATTTTGCTCACTTCCCCCCGGATCAGCAAGAATATGGTTCAAATATTAATTTTATAGTGTGTCTCTCAAGAGTGGAATATAATGTTCAATTATGCATTCCATCTGCAAAGCTCTGGATGCACAGTCCTGCATTAAATAAAAGAATGAATGTGTTTTAAAGAAGAAACAGAAAGAAAGGATATGACACATAAAAGCAATGGAAGAAGAGCCTTCCATTATGATTGACTTTGTGTAAAATCAGAGGGAGTTGTGTAAACCAGACAGAAGTCAACTGTCTTAAAAATTGAGTCAATACATGCCTTGGATTATATCATGCTATTAAAACCCTCTTGCAAGATACAAGTTTAAAAGTAGAGTGATACCTCAGATAAATATACTGGAGAGCTTATGATGCACATGTTTCATATGCTCAGTCCACACGCCCATACGCATGTGTGTGGGTGTTTGTTCCACTTTGCTCCATAAGTCCCTTAAAACTCAGCCTCTGGAAAGTATCCTTTCGCTGTGGGGTGTGGGAAGTGCTCTCGTGGCTGTAACAGCCTTTGCTCCTCCAGCAAGAAAACCTGGACAGGCTGTGGCTTCTCCCTCTGTCTAGACACACGAGAGTAGAATTATTTTGAATCCTTGTCCCCTCACTTAGGGTTGGTGCTTTAGGGTGACACCTGCTTTGGAGTCAAATGGCTATCCCGGTGTCATTCAGCATACTGGAAGTCTCCCTGATCACATTGCCCAAATACCATGTGTCCTCTCTAGCATCTCTGGTTTTCTCAAGGTGCTTTTCCACATGGGCTGCAAGATCTTGGTGGCTGTGACACTCCTTCTCACAGGAACAGCTGGACCCAGGCTTGTGCCTGGGTAATGAGGAGAGGTGATGAAAGCCCTGTGTTTGAGCACAAGGGCTCTGCAGCACTGCTAATTGAGTCAAGGTAAATGCAGTGCATGAGTTGATATTCAATGGGTGAGAATATCTTCAAAGTGAGCTCAGCGCAAAAGGATATGGTTGCTCTTCAGTGCAGATGCCTTGAATGCCATTGAGAATGGGTGGGCCAGCTCTGGAGAGGGAGAAGCCACACGGAGCCCATTCTCTGCTCTCCTTTGGGATGACAACCCAAGTGCTTCTCTGCATGGGCACTCAGCCATTCAGGTTTACTAGAAGGAGTATTTCAAGTATTCCTTCTCAGTGTGTCTGCTTTTTTCAGGAAAGCACACTGCTTCTTTCTTTGGCATCTCACCAAATGCTCTCGGCAAAGCTGTCAAATGTGTCATTGTTCTGGGAGGCCTCTTTGCTGCGGTTTGAGCAGTGAGAACTGGCTGGGAAGCATGGGGCCGGGCCGAGGAGGACTGGTTACAGAGAGCTCTCAGCGGAAATCCTTTGACTCTGGAACTTGTTTGCTCTGGCAAACTCCCTGTGCCTGTCTGGACACAATGAGGGTTCAAGACACATGGCTTTTGTTTGGTTTTCCTGAAGGGAAGGCTTGCTTTTCATTTGGCTGAAATTCTGGGTGCTGGAGAAAGAGAGCGGGTGAGCGCGTGCTTCAGCTATATCCATCTTTGCTGTGTGTGAGGGGGATTCTGGTGCTTTTTGATGACCTTTTGCTTTCTGCATCTGATGTCAGTATCACAGAGGTGGGCTCTTCATATGCCTTTTTAAGAGACTATGAGTTTAGGCACTTGAGGAAAAAGTGCAGGTTTTCCCCACTGCAGGGCTCCGGGTGGTGATCAGATGAATGCCTTGTAGCTCCCAGCAGCCTCTAGCTCTTTTGCCACCTCTAAGTCTTCTGCTACGATCTCACACAGCTCTGACCCACATGGAGAGCCCTCAAACTGTTAGGAAAGGGAAGAAGTTGGGAGGCACGGTGTGCAGAAAACCATGGGAGCTCCTGAAGGAAGAATTAATTACCTGAGTACAGGGAAAATGGCTTTAAGAAGATGACACACACAGTCTCTAACATATTGTTTAAAAAGTGGTGGTGGTGGGGAGGACAGCTTTGACTTTCCCTTCTAGAAAGCTTGATTATTTCCACATGAAGCAAAGCTTGTAATTATAGAGTAGTCCTGAGAAGATGAGGCACAACATTTTTTTAAGTCCAGGAATCTAAGAAAGACCCGAGTTTTTAAAAATGCTTTGAAACCATGCCATGTATAGAATGAGAAGACACACAAACCTGAATGCACTTTAGCATCAAGTCTGATCATTTTGCCTCCCCAAATTGGATCTGCCAGATCTTAGATCACTTCAGTATGCTTTAGAGGACATGATGCAGGAAAACAATCAACTTAAAGAGCACAATAAAGTGCTGTAGAAAGTTATCACAACTTCTACCAGCCAGGGATGTTACCAAAACCCAAATCAGTAAGAAGCATGTTTTCAGGAGCATCACATGAAAATTGGCTGAAGGTTTACTATTCTGTGAAGACTGTAAATGTACAGCTCTTAAACACTGAGGAGAAATAGGAGTCCTAGGATTTGAGATTTATTTTCCCCCCATCCGCTTTTAATCTCTGGAAAAGAACTTCAAGGAAGCATCAACCTTGAGCACTGAACACCTAGAGGTGGATTGCTGACCCTCTGAAATCAGCAGGGGATCTTTCACTGGTTTTGTTTCACTTTGAGCTACACTCCTCCAGATTCTCAGAAGTCGGGTAACAACCCGCAATAGTTTCACCTTCCTCCACTGAATAGCTGGTGTGATTTCTAGCGAGTTGCACAACTTGCTTTAAGCACACTCCTGTTTTGCTGAGCTACATTGTGGTTTTACTGGAAATTTGTATGTGTCCTCACAGTCCCTTCTGAACCAAGTGGGTGCTTCCAGTGTGCTAGCACTTCATCAGGAAATACAGAAATTATAGAAAAGTAGGAAGAGGTTAAGTGATACCAGGGAAAGGTGTGAAGGTGCACTATGTGCCCAGTAAAACCAATCCAGGGAAAAGACAACAGCCTTAGTAGTGTAAAGGGAAGTCAAGTCATTAAAAGGAATTGAATGTTGGGTGGTAGAATGCCTATGGTAAGTCTTTGAAAGTGTGTTTAGCACAATCCTCCTGACAGAAATGAAACTATGGGAACTAGGCCACATTTTCAAATAGGCTGAGGTTGCTTAAATATTTCCCCACAAATACATGCCTGAGAAGTGCATTAGGTGTCTCCCTGCTGCTGTTATTAACTCACTTTTTCTTTTCTCCTGCTGCCTTGTCTTTGTAGGCCAATTTCTCTTGGAAGGGCTGAGATTCCTGGTTTGAGCATGTGCAAGGATCCTTCCTGCTGAGCAGTGGAGGTGGTCTCATCTGGTCAAGGCTTATCTCCCAAAGGCATTTCTACTTGTTCTAACCCATTGTGATCTCCTTGGGGTGAGGGTGGTAACCTGTGTCATACTTCAGTATCCTCACTCAATTCAAACTCACAGAATCATAGAATCATTTTGGTTTGAAAAGACCTTTTAAGGTCATCAAGTCCAGCCACTAACTCATTCCACTCTGCCTTTCTTGTAAGGTCATCCTGCAGAAGTATATTCCTTTTCAGAATAATACTGTTTACTTAAAAAGTTAAATTGATGCCTTGTGTATTAGTGGACCTGCAGTATTTTACCCGATTGGAAGGAGAATGATTTCTGTGCATGAAGCCTACCATGGTGATCCAAATTTGCAAAGCAAATTTCCAACAGCAACATCTTTCATCCAGGAACCTCATGAAGTTCAGCCAGAGGAAGTGCAAATTCCTGCACCTGGGCACTCTGGGCACTGGTGCATGCTAGGGGCCACCCGGTTAGAAAGCAGCTTGGCAGAGAAGGACCTGGGGAGCCAACAACATGTGCTTGTGGCAAGGAAGACAAATGGTGCCCTGAGCTGCATTGGGAGAGGTATTGCCAGCAGGTGGAGGGAGATGATCCTTCCCCTCTCAGCACTGGTGAGGCCACACCTGGAGAGCTGTGTCCAGTTCTGGGCTCCCTGGTACGCAAGAGACGTGGACACACTGAAGAGAGTCCAGTGGAGGGCCACAAACATGATGAAGGGACTGGAGCATCTCTTCTGTAGGGAAGGGCTAAGAGAACTGGGACTGTTCAGCTTGAAGAAGAGAAGGCTCAGGGGAATCTCATCAATGTGTACAAATACCTGAAGGGAAAGTACAAAGAGGGCGGAGCCGGGCTCTTTTCAGTGGTGCCCAGTGACAGGACCAGAAGCAATGGGCACAAACTGAAAGACAGGAGGTGCTGCCTGAACATAAAAATAAACTCTTCTACTGTGAGAGTGACCGAGCACTTGCAGAATTTGCCTAGAGAGACTGTGGGGTCTCCATCCTTGGAGATATTAAAAACTTGACCGGACGTGGCCCTGGGCAACTGATTCTAGGTGGCCCTGCTTGACCTCCAGAGGTCTTTTCCAATTTCAACCATTCTGTGATCTAGGATAATTCTCTTTTTTAGTATTTTCCTGAAGTGCTTCGTTCAAGAGGCGTCTGGATGTGACGCTGGGTGATATGGTTTAGTGGTGATGCAGGTAGGTGGTTGGACTGGATGATCTTGAAGGTTTCTTCCAACCTCGATGATTCGGTGAAGAATTGGGACCCAGCTAGGAGTGTGAATTGGCATCAAATCTTTTTTGTCCCCACTGTTTTGTCTCTCCAGCTGAGATCTGCCAGATACACTGTTCAGTCTTGACTTTAAGATCTTCAGTAGCACCATAGCAACAAGAAAGCAGGTGCCAAATAACTAAGTGTAGGAGTTTGGCTGGCCTGCCCCTGGTACTCAGCGTAAGGGAGGTTGCAATGCTCTATTCAGACTTTGATAAAGAACTGCAAGTCCTGCAGTCTGCGTGCTCTCTTTGCATTCAGCTCATCTGCCTGAGCCTGTATGAGTGTGTCTGATGGCTTATTCAGTCATCAAAGTGTTTACTCACACCTTACAAAGCTGCTGGGTATGTTTGATGTGTGGTGGCCCTTTTACTATTGAGAGTCCACCACTGTGGGTAGCTCCCAATTGTCTACGTAGACAGCAAGTCTTATCTCCAGACCCTCCTCAGGGGATTTGTGAGGATGTTCTAGAGGGAGCTAATGCATTGTGTAGTCTGCAAGGCACAAATAAGGAGGCAGTCAAACCCTAGGCCCTGCTTTAGGAATCAGCAGGGCTGTTCCAGCCTCCTTCAGTAGGGGTGAAGGAAGTTTTAGACTCCCCAGCCTGCATACCAGCTAAGCAAGAAAAATAGCTTCCTTCTTTCCTAACTTGGACACTGTAAAGCAAATGCATTCTAGTGACATGATTCTTCCCTGAAGCAAAATGCTTTCAGAGCTCCACTGGCCATATGGAGCTCTGCACACGTAGTTTTCCATGAATATTGCATTAATCCATATTCCAAGTTATGAATTGCAATCAATCCATTCTCGCGCTAACCAAGCTGCAGCTGCTCCCAGCTGAAAAGTCTTTTGAACTCTGCCAGATGAAATATTCCAAGTCTTGTTCCAAGGTGCAGTAATTGTCATTGTGGTTCTCAGGCTCTCATACATATTTAATTTAGAGTACACATAGAAATGTGCATTCTGCTGACACTGAAGTGGGTGCCAACACTTACAGTAATGTTGTCTGAACACTAAGGAAAGGCCAAAATTGTTTCAATACATGGTAATATGTTGATTTCAACTTTAGTACAGTTAAGCTGTATTGGTAGTAAATCATTCAAAACCCAAAGCGAATGTGCTGCATGATAAAGGAAAGCATCAGCTGCAGAGTTTTGAGGTGTACCTGGGCTTTCACTGGGTTTGTGGTGTTTGGAACTAGGACACCGCTTTCCTCTGTCGTAAAGACAGGAACCGTTTGTGAGTGAGTCTGAGAACTGTGATCCAGGTTTTCTTCTGGTTCCCAAGTAGTCTAGTTTTGCCTTGGCTTGTTGTAAGGAAAGAACATCCTTGCACTTCAGGTGTAGGCTTCAGTGTTCTCATCAACCAGAGGGATTTTGAAACAGCTATTTTATTTAGAGGTCTGGGGTTTTTTTCTCTTTTTTTTTTTTCTATCTTGATGTTAGTGAATTATATTTAAACTTTCTAAGTTGTCAAAGTATTTATTGCTTTATTAACATAATGTGGGAATTCTTTTCCATTTCACTGAATGTGGGCAATGTTATGTTATTCATATTGAATCCTCTTTCATGTAGAGGGGGACAGAAGGACATGATTTGCTCACTGTGTGAGTTCAGGACTCTCATGTTTAGTGCTAACAGCCGAGTACCCGACCTTTCCATTTTTAGGCCACTTCCTGGGATTGTTTGGGTGCTAGTTGTTTAACATTATTTTGCAAAGAAATTATTAATACCTCATGGTTGGTTGCTAGTGAAATTGTGCAGATTGTATCAGGTTTGAAAACTATTGAGCCTCAGTCATGTTTTGCCAGTAGCTCTTATTTCTCAGAACATGGGACTGTCAAACAGTTTTCTTCTTTTTAGTATAATACAAGTATTTAAAAGGAGTGTTTTGGGGATTTCATAAGGATTCAAAATCCGATACTCACTCTCCACTTCCTCCTGGTCTTTACATCACTGTGTACATAGAATTTTTAGTATACGTACATAGAATCATATATATATACACATATATATATACATATATAGAATCAAATGGATTTCATCCAAAAATGTGCAACATAAAAATGGCCTGACCAAACACTTAAGGAGTAGTTTTTCTGTGAATTGTCACGCCTTGCTAGAAGCCAGGTGACAAATGCTGAGCAGCTTCTGTGGTCTTGTTGTGGCCCTGCTCCTGCTCAAGCAGAATGGGAATTTGGGATAGGGATGGCAATGGAGTAGAAGTGCCATTAGACCCATATCTGGCTGAGGCTCACCACTTACATTGCTGGCGGGTTTAAAGACACCTTGGGGTTCAGATGGATCAAAGACTCTCTTAGGAGCATCTCGGGACTTGTAATGGTAGGTTGGGTCTGAAACACTTACTAAGCAAAATTCTCAAGGAAAGGTTAATTAGCTCCCGTCATTCCTACTCTGTTTCTGCTCCTTGAATTCCTTTGGCTGCTCTCAGGAAGGACAGTCCATTTCATCTGAAACACTGAGACAGCAGGCATTTCATGTTTAAACATAAAATGACATTTCTAACCATATATTTGCAATTAAGCTGTTGTTTTTATTAGTCACAATAGATAATTGCATCCAGAAATTTCCAAAGAAAAAGTTATACTGGGCAAACAATATTACACTGATGTTTCAATTATATAAATAATGTTCTAGCATAGATCAGCAATAAACTTCCCTAAAGGGTCTATTAAACAGGAAGCAAAAAAAACAAAACAGAGAAGGGGCAGTTGCCAGATGTTCATGTGTCTTGTGCTCGTGTATCAGTTCATGCCCTTGTTTTTTTTGTCTTTAGGCAGGTCAAGCAGTCAGCAAAATCCCGCATCACCCACAGACAGCAGGCATGCACAGGAAGGCTTTCTTCTGGAGAAAGGAGATTACTGGGGCTGGGATCTGGAAGGAAAGGGTCCCTAGTTCCCACCTTGTTGAAGTCTGTCTGCTGAATCTTCTCGGAATGAAAAAAAGGACATCCTGCCTTTCCGTGAGCTTTGGTCAGTAATTGGGAGAATACCCAAAACATCCATGATGGGAGTGCTGCTCCCGTGGCAGAGTCTGGAGTGACGGACAGCAGGGCAAGGATTACCTGCCCTTAACAGGGGTGCCAATGCTCCTACAGACCCAAACACTCAGAAATACTGTCAGAGGAAGTGGACAGGAGCCAAGAGCTGCCTTATCCACTTGTCAGGTGTAACAAACACTGTTTTTTCCATTGTAATTCTTATCTCAGCTGCACTACCATACAAGCCAAAACCCTACCATAAATTTCCCTTATCCTATCATGAGAGCGCTTTTATTGGTAATAGCTTATTTCATGTGCTGACCCATTTTACAGTATTCTGGCAAAGCAAACAACTCATCAGGAGGATTTTCTGAAAGGACCATATTGAAAAAAAATACACTACCAGCATTTCCTAATGCACAGTCAGGCAGAATAAATGATCCCTCATCCCCTGTTCCCTGTGAATCCCAGCTCTGCTTGTGCCACTTTCTGCTGTGCTGTCTGGTGCCTGCAGAGCCCTCATCTCCTCCGCAGGCTCAGAAAGTCCCTGCAGAGGCAGAGGGACTGCTCTGCAGAGATCAGCAACAAGCTTTTCTATGAGGCCTGCTCCGCAGCAACCAAGCAGGCCAGTGGTTAGTCCCTGCCATGTCTCACAGTGGGACAGATAGGCTTCAGCATGGGGGCTGCCGTGGCTGGATGTTTGTGATGGGTAATGCTGGGCTAAGCGAAGGAGTACACGTGTGCACTGTGACGCAGAGCTATGAGGAGATGCTTGAGCTGTCAAGGATGTTGGAAGCAGCGCAGTTTGACTAGTAAGAGTGTAGGCTGATGTCCCCAGAGTGGTGTTGGTGAGAGTTTGCTTCAGGATTTTGGTAAGGCAGCCTGCTCTCTGAACATAGTTGGTGAGGGAGCTTGGAAAAGGTTGCCCCTGCTCCCTCCTTGTGCTGTCTTCAGAGCTGCTAACTCTGGAAAGAGTTTGCAGGGTGCAATCTGCCCTCCAGCAGCTATTGCTCTGATTCAGATGACCCCTTCTGTACCCCAGAGTTATTGCCTTACCCTATTATCAGATCCACAGCTCTGGTTCTTTTTTTTATTTTTCCTCAAAGTTCCCCACTGACAGGAGTATCATTTACCTGCCCTGCTGCTTCACCTTCAACTCATTCTCACAGCCAAGGGCAGGGTCTCTCCTCTTGCTCCTCCTTACAGAGCTTTGCCACCAGCTCCACCTTAGAAGCGCTGGTGGGCGAAGCCCATTAACACGCTCTGTGTGGAGCTGCTCAGGGGCCTGCTTGTCCCAGGGCTGGGCTCATGCTTGGCTTTTGGAAGGGAGAGAGCAGCAGCACATGGTCTGAGCTGGGAGCCTTGCATGTGTGGAAGGTGACTCCAGCCCAACAGGTCAGCTGTGCTTTTCCCCATGCTGCACTTGCTGATCCTCTCTCTTTCATATCTTTCCATACTTTTTTCCCTTCATTTGTCCTTAAATGAGAACTGTCTGAGCTGCAAAAATCTGCTAGAAATCAGTCTTTGTGAGCTCCTGGTTTAAATATGGGCACACCCTGATTAACTTCTAGCTCTGCTTCCACTTCCCCTTTGGTTCCTCTAAATTAGCCTCTAAATACCTCAGTTGTAATCACCCAGTGTGATAAAGTTAAAGTAATAATGATTCCTTTTGATAGCACTATGTTTTCTCTATGAATGTTGTAATAAAGACAGAATGCCAAGCTGTTTATGGGAAACAGATTTTTACAGACCTTAAACAAATGCCCCGCATAGTTCATGTACAGATAATAGAAGAACAAAGTAACCCTTCTAAGGAAAATTTATATCTTGATAAAAAAATCTATCTGTATATTTATCTTTGAAAATACTCTTTTTAAAGGCCCAGAACCTAACGTTAATGCTTGAGGCTGAAGTCAGGGACTTGAGGCGCCTGCTCAAGTTCCTGCACCTCCATGGTGTGGTGCTGAGCTGCTAAGCTCTTCTGCCCTGCAGTGCTGAGGGAGCAGTTCAGCACCTCTCCGTGCCATATCCAGACAAGGTGTTTTTCCCTGCAACACTCAGTCGAGGAGGTGTTTTTAAGCAAGCTTATCATGTTGCCTGTTCACAGTAGCATTTTGCTTTCAGGAAGGAAAGCAGTGTGCCTCGAAGCCAAATGAAGCTGTGATCACTGGGAGAAGGGGGTGCTGGGGTGCAGTGTGGGGAAGGTGACTCACAGCCCCTTTCTCCTGAATCTGTGCCACATCACCTAAAATAAATCACGTTGCGTTGAAGCAGAGGATGGGGTGGGGTGGGTGCTGTCACAAGTGTGTGTGACTTGATACTGAATGTCTAGAGCATTCAGCTGGACAAACATGGGCCCACGTGGGGGGACGGTTCTGGGTGGCAATCCAGGCATGAAAGAGGGCTTATGTGCTTTATGTTCAGACAGCCATTTCTTAGGACACCTCAGCAGAGCATAGAGACTCAGCTGCAGGTTTCTTTCTCTTTCCTGGCCTCAGTCATCATGATGGGTGTTTGTGCCTCCTTTTGCTTTCTCAGAGACACTTTAACTTACTTTTTAAAAGTTGCAACCGTTAATTTTCATTTGGTTGGGTTTTGACCTATTCAGCTGTAAATTTTTGTTGAACAAAGGAGCTGTGCCTGTTGCTTGCACCCCAGGTATGCTTAAGTAACATCAGAAAAAGAGCTTGGGATGTCAAGTAATCAAATGGCAGCTGTCATGTAGACTGTTTTCTTGGCTCAGCCAAGCTCTCTCTGTGCCTGGAGCACTTTATCCCCTCTGGGCTTTTCATAGCTGTATGCAAAGAAGGGCTCGTGGGGCAGTGTGTGAAGTTTGCATTAATACTTGTTGAGTGTTGCACGATCTACAGCAGTGTTTGTCTTGCTGTAGTAACACCAGTATGTTACTGGAAGTCTTTGATCAAACCTGTTATTGGAGTTGACCACTGCGATTAGCAAATGTGGCTGCACAGAAGTTTTGGGCTAGGCACGTGCTATGTACTCACTGTCGTATCTTTGCCCTGTGGGAGCTGTGGAGGCTGGGGAGAAAGGGCTGCCACAGGCAGGCATTTTCACACACAGAATCACACAGAATGTTAGGAGTTGGAAGTGATCTCTAAAGATCATCTAGTCCACCCCTCCTGCCAGAGCAGGACAACCTAGAGCAGGTCACACAGGAATGTATCCAGGCAGGGTTTGAATGTCTCCAGAGAAGGAGACTCCACAACCTCTCTGGGCAGCCTGTTCCAAGTCTCTGTCACTCTCACAGTGAAAAAGTTCTTCCTTATGTTCACCTGGAACCTCCTGTGTTCCAATTTGCACCCATTCCCCCTTGTCCTATCACTGGACATCACTTACAAGCAGAAAATATTTGTGTAAATCTTTGAAAGAGCAAGCAGGGATGGAAGCTGGTTTTATTAATGTCTTGGTTTTATGCAGTTAGGGCGAATTGCAAGCCCAAGACAATAATTTATTGCTTACTTCTTCCCAAAAGGAAGAAAATAAACAAAGCACACGGCTGTGAGATTTAGAAAATCTAACCATACAAATTTAATAAAACAGGGAAAAAGGGGATGGGTACAAAAGGGAAATGGAGGAATAAAGGATAAATATATTTACAAAATCCCGAAACCAGGAGTCCAGGGAAGGAAGAGCTTTTCTCTCTCGTCTGGTCTGCTGCGAAGCCCGGGGCGAAGAGGGAAGAAGAGAAAAAAAAAAATAGTCTCTTCATAGGCGAAGGGAAAAAAAAACCTGATAAGGCCTCCTGCTCTGCTCCGAAACCCAAACAGAGAGAAAGGAAAAAAAAACTTAGCTCAGTACTTCTCAGTTTATCAGCAAAAGGCTTGATATGGAATAACTCGTTTAACTCGTTCGTTCCTGAAACGGACGAAACTTCAAACTATAACAGTTAGTTACCATCTTGGTAAATACCATACAAAGCAAAATAAGGAAAATTGGCCTTGAACACTATATCCTATGTAATTACTGATGTAATTAATATACATCACTTTTGGGGGAGAATTTCACTCTGCCAGACCTGTGATTTTTTTAAACCAATGGACACATTTGTATCTTGTTTAGTATCTTCAGCTTTACAAATAACTATGGGACATCTAACTGAAACTCAGTCACTACTACTTTAATGTTACTAATCAGTGGTTAGAACAGATTTGTCCCTGAGCACTTTCAAAACCAGAACAGATACTTCTGGTATCTTTTATTCTAACCAAGAGAAAATCTTTCCAGTTCAGCATCTAGGCAGAAAAACAAACAACCTAATTAGACCAAGATTTCCCAAGAGCAGAGAAAGCATTTCTCCATTTTTCCAGTATACATGATATCAAACTTGTGAGCTTTATGTAAAATGTTTAGGAAAGAATCAGCCATTATAGCAAATGTGCTGTTAGTTCTACACTAACATAACTAATTAGGTCCTCGGTTCAATATGAAAAAACGAATAAAGTGCTGCAGTGTGCAGCTCTGTATTACTTAGTCTTTTTCTCCTCTTGAGCAAACTTGTTCTGCCTGCCAAAGGCAAAAGCATTAATTGAGTACAGAACCTGTTTATAAATCCAGCACAGCTCACAGTTTGATGGGTGCCACTGATGCTCATTTTCACCTTGCTGTTGACCGTAATTAACCTTCCTCAGCTTGAAATTTGCCATGAAATGAAGGATGGGCTCTGGTTTTGGAAAGGCTGCTCTGGCCTGAATTAAAGCAACCAGATTCCTACCGCATCTCAAAGTTTTTACCTGTCTGTGTGGACAACCAGGGAATGAGCCAAAAGGCTCATAGGATTGGTCTTCTAGTTAAATAAACTTGTGAGCAAAAGGAGGATACGAGGCTTGATGTGACTTTCCATAGATTATTCCTTAGGTACAAGCTCCATTGCTCCCCAATGGCATACAGTGTACCACCAAAGATGAGACTGGCTGTCAGGCACAGTTGCCTACACAGGTGTGCACTAGCACATTGAGAACAAAGATGGGCTTTGCATGCAAATCTGCCCTCCTCTCCCCAAATGTGGGACCAACCAGGAGCCTGTTGAAGTCAGTGGGAGCCTCCATGTTGACCTCAGTGGGCAGAGCTCGGTGTCAACCTTGGGAGCAGGAGCAGAGACCCTTCACCTGCACCTCCTCTGTGCTACACACTGCCAGTGCTCCACTGGTGCTGCCTCTGGTACCTGACAGGCCTCTCTGTTAGCTGATTTAGCCCATTTAAATGACCAAAAAATTATGAAGTCATTGAATGGTTTGGGTTGGAAGGGACCTTAAAGCTCATCCAGTTCCAACCCCCCTGCCGTGGGCAGGGACACCTCCCACTAGACCAGGTTGCTCCAAGCCCCATCCAACCTGGCCTTGATAGGCAAAAGTGAAAAAAACCCAAACAACAGAACAAAACCCAAAGCAGAAATCTTGTGTTGGTTTCTGCCTTCTAGTGAGTCATGGAGGGGAGGAAAAGAGCAGCGGGGCAGCCAGGCACAGGGGCAAGGCAGGGGCTGGGGCAGCAGCAGAGAAATCTGGGCAGAGGAGAACAGGAGTCCTGCCTTGGTCAATGAGCTGCCAGACTGCTTGGGCTGCATGTGAAACCACAGCTGAATTCCTCATGTCATTGTCTTTATTTTGGTTATTGTTTGAAGGAGTCTCTTTATATCCCATTTCCAATCAAAACATCATGTACTCCTAAAATCTGAGCTCAAATATGAACATGTTGCACTACAGGGACTGAAGTCTACCAGTCATATAATGTAGATGAATACCTTTGAAAAACAAATCCTTAATCAAAGTTACACTCCATTTGTTTTTTAAATTTTCATTTTCCACTTAAGTGGCTGCTTCATTGCTATGAGAAGTATTAAGAGCTATTCATGTTTTTCTTTTGTGGCTCTTTTAAAACGGAACTTCCCTCCTTACTAATGTTCTGGAGGTGGATATTCTCACTTACCTGCCCTGTCCCCTGTACTCATAGCTTGGGTCCAAGATTACCTGTAAAGGGTTTTAGTTTCTTGGTGTAGAAATTTATGCATTATTATTTGAACCATTTGAATGTTTTCATTGTAAAGCACCATTTCTTTTTTACTATATTGTGATTGTATATTAAGTTAACTTTAAGGCAGAGAAGTTCTTTTTCTTCTGTTATGTCTTGTCAGCCTGCAGTTAATTCAATATTGACTTGTAAAAATAACATCAATGAAATTATAGATGCAGCTGGGTTGTAACTTTGTTTTTATGCAGCTACCGAAAGAAAGTAAAACAAAGAGGCCAAAAGTAGGCAGGTCAAAAAGGCCAATTTCAACATGAGGATAAATGAGGAAGAGCTACCTTTTCTAACTACATGATACGCAATGTATGCTAACAAGCTATTTGTTTCTACACAGGTGCTGTTTTGGGTCAAAAAGACTGAAGAGATGACTTTTACGCTCCGACTTCCTCCTCTAAACATTTAACCAAGAATTTAAGGTAAAAAATTCACTGCTGCAAATTATCTCTAACACCTGTGAACTCTTTTTTCTGTGGGATTCCTTTTCTGTTTGAGTAGATCTTTCTTCTACTAATGAATCACCATCTGAAATAATAGTGGACCCCCAGAATTATGAGATGAGCGTTTTGAAGCTTGATTAGAAAGGTGCTTTCATTCCATCATGGGCTTCTTTCAGAGCAGAACAATACTGTGGGAAAACCTTCCAACACTTCACCTCCTGAAAATGCCAATGATTGTTTGTTCTGAAATGGTTATTGGAACACATTCAAAGCATGTTACCAAAATGTTTTGTCTAAAAAAACCCAACCATAACCACTTTTTATAAAAGATCATTTCAAAGCATTACTTGACAAACACACAAACCTCAAACTTCAGAAAACAGGAAAGAAATTAACATTCCAAATTTTCCCCAGTAAAACCTTTTAAAAAAATTAATCATCACCACCTTATCAGCTCATTAGTCTTCTCAATGCGACAGGCAAAGGGTTACCTCTGGAAAGAGGTTTGCTTCAGCTGTTTCTCCGGATTTGCTCATTGCTTCTCAACCATCTGGTTTTAAGGGCAGCTCTGCCCGTGTCTGCTCTTCTTGGGCATTCAGATCGCCCAACAAGCTCTCCCACACTGCTCGGTCTCCGTGTCTGCAGTTTCTAGGTACAGATGTGTCAAGTTCCTCATCATCTCCATCCCTCTTTCAGCAAGCCAAAGATAAATCATCCAGAGTAATTTTATATGCTGCTAGGCACATTTCTTACACGAGATTTTACCAGGTACCCATGAGAAATTACTCTGGAAGGGCTTTTTTTTCCTGCTGTTTTCCTTTTTTTACATTTGCTTTCCCCAACACCAGCAAGAATTCACTGGTAACATAGCTGAGTGTTTTTTACAAGTTGTTTAAAAAATAGAACTTAGCCCACCCACCCCTCCCTCCTCCCCCCATTTCTTAGTCAGACCCATCCCCCATGAGTCAAAAACAACATTCAGGAAAATATCACTGCTTTTGTTTTAAGATAGAGACGCGAGGGCCTATGTAGTGTTAGGTGATACAGAGGGTTAATGCATTCTGGAAGGCTGTGAAGAAAGTAAGTAGGCATTCATATGTCAGGATAGGATAATGGGGGTTTTTGTGAAGATAATGTTAATGTATGCTTAAGTCCTTCCAAGGTATCGCACAGGTCACTATTACATCATTGAAGATTTACATTTTCTGCTCTGTATCATTTTGTATTCCTGGCTTAGGAAAGCAAGCTAAAGCTAGATACATGCTGGGTGTGCTCTAACGGTGTGCATTCAGCGCCTAATAGCTTAATGACTGCTTTCTTCTCTCTCATTTATCATCGTTATTATGTGTCTGTTAACAAGAAACTGCTTAGCAGAATCACAGAAGCAGCTGACTAATGTTTTAGTACCAGATTTGTGAGAAGGAAAAGGATGGGACAGAGAGAAATAATTTTAAGAAGTAGGGGATAAACAGAGGATTTTAAATTTAATTCCTGGCTGTCATCATCCTAATTAGCAATGGGTCTATTTGATGTCTCAGTTCAGAGAGTGTGAATAGTGCTGCTTTGTGTCTGTCACGGTGATTAATTTCTTTTTTGGTAATAACCCAGTAACAAATATAGAGTCATATACTAAATCTATAGAGCATGCTGTTCTAGAACAATTATGTGACATATACCCAGTTACATCAGTGGTGATGTCCTCTGTTTGGATTGCTAAAAAAAGCAGACTGACGACATGCTAGGGGTGTCTGCTGAACCAGAATATTCAAGGGACTAGATAGAAACAATAGCTCTATGAATATATATTGAATTTAATAATAGATGTTTGACCTCTTATTCCCTACTCATTCTGGATTGTTCTCCTTCTCACGGAAAACAGCTTCTCTGCACATTCCACAGGGCAGCAGAAATGGAGGGACAATAAAATCACAGTTAAGTGCAGCATATTCATCATGTAATATCTCTGATCCTTTCCTGGAACTGGTAAGAGAAATGGGGTATATCCCATGGAATCCAAAATGTGGTTGTGCTCATATTACACGCACAATGGTTATGAAAGGCAGATCTTAAAGCAAATCAGTAAATTAGTATTAATTTTAGTGGGCTTTTGACCAGCCCTAAGCTGAAGCCTGTGGCTTCGAGGAATTTGATATCTACATTTTTATTTCACTTTTAAACAATTCCAAGACTCCCAGCGTTCATTTCCTACATTACAGCAATCTTTCTGAGAAGTATTTTCTCATGCCGTGCGAGCAAGAAGGTGACTGGAGTTTCAGAAGCACTTGAAAGAGAGCATTATCCACTTCCTTCCTAAAAGAGGTATTACTTCAGCTGACCTTGTCTTGAAGAAACGTTCAGCTCTGGGTTGGTTGTGTTTGTGGAGCAGAGCAATCATAATTTATGTGACAGCTGACACTAAAATATTATGCAATGGCTTAATTTTTTGCTTATTTATTAAATAGATTAGCATAGAGTTAAATACATAAGCAAAACATTGCAAGATCAAATAGGTAGTTCTCTGGCAGACAATACAGGATGCTTTGCACCAACAACCTTCACCTGGCCTGACTTTCATGGTGTAGGTTTCATTTTGAGAAATGCAGCATTCTGAAACAACTGGCAAGTGATGCTGGGTATTATTTGCAGTAAGAAGAATTGAAGAATTATCATTTAGAAGGCATCACCAACACATTCCTTTCTTANAGCTGACACTAAAATATTATGCAACGGCTGTCTGTGCCAGTCACCAACTGTCAATGGCTGTCAATGCAATCACCAACACATTCCTTTCTTGTGGCATGACCTATAAGTTACAGTAATTTAAGGTTCTTGCAAGACTTTCACATCCTGCCACTGAATATAATTCCATGATGTGCTAATGAAAGTCAGTGTTTATGGGGTCAGGTGGTTAGAATTATAGAAACAATAGCATTGAAGGTTTGCTTTCCATACACAAATAGTTGTAACACTCAGCTCTCACACACTTCAGTGCATAGTTGTCATCCATACCCTCTGTTTTCAGAAATTAAGGAGGAATTGGGTAGTCGAGATCCCATGGTCTCTCTGCAGGAAAGTGAAATACAGATTTTGATTCAGATTAATACTAATGCACCAACTGCTGCAGAGCGCTGTTTCTCATTGGGTTTAAGGAATGCGTGTGCACCATGAGTTTTCCCTCACTCAAGGATAATTGTTGAACTTTCTCTGCGTGGCTGAAGATGATGTACATGAAAGGGTGCAGGTTTGGACTGGTAACAAAGATCTGTACTGGTTTTGTTTGTGTATGAAGGACACATGCATAGATTTCTGTGTAACTGCTACATATTCATAGACAGTGTGCCAGTAACTCTTCCCCAGAAAAGACGCAGTTTGACTTTTTGCACAATCTTTCTTAGACTTTGGCATGTGTCGTTCCACAAAACGGTGCCTAGGTGACAGACTGGGGGACACGATTTTGATCTCCTTTTGGCAGTGGACCTGCTGGAGCCTGGAGATGATGGTGCTGCTGAAGCGGCAATCTTTTGGGAGCAGAATTATGTTTGTTGTGTTTTGGGGTTTTTTACCCCCTGTGAACCACAGACATGCTAATTGTAAGGTACCTGTCTCTGGTTGAATGACAAGATAAGCCCTGTTGGTTGTCTTTTTTATTTCCTTGTTTAGAAGTAGGGGTGCTGTGTACAGCTGTGGATAGTTTTGCCGATACATACTCCAGTGCATAGTATGTACTTGGAAAGGTTTGTTAGAGATAAATAAGCTCCTGAAGTTAGCTGCTGTGAACTTGAAGATCCTGTCCTATCTGTTGCTGTTTAGCAGAACTGAGTTGGCAGACTGGATGCACATTTTTTTAAAACCAGTAATATTTGGCCTATCTTTGCAAATTGTTTTGAAAAAACCCACACTTTAACGCTGCAAGATACTTGCTTCTTGTTTTTACTTTGATCTTTGGTGAATTCAGTTACTGCAGCTTAGTCTCACTGTCACTTTTCATAGGGCTGGGGCAAAGCGTGGTTTTTCTGTACAGCCTATAATGGATGAAAGGAGCTGATGTGGTCTACTTTTGCCTTTTATTTCACCAGTTCTATTAAGTAAGTTAATCATGATTGAAAATTCAGCAGAGACACGTAGAAAATCTTGTTCTTTGTGAAATAATTCAGCAAATTCATTACTTGCCATCTCACTTAATGTTTGTCACCTCTTTTATCAGCTAGTCTTTTTTGAATATAACATGAATGCTGTAGATTACTAAAACTATTTCATATATGCTACAGCAGCTGTCAGTTTCAGGATGAAATATTGAGAAGTTCAGAAAGCCTTTCATGTTTAGTATCTAAGGAAGGACATAGCCACCATGAATCATGGGCTGTGCTAACTAACTCCAAAATATGAAGTTTTCATTTACAAGTTTCTGTTAGTTCAGTAAATGACTACATAACTTCCAGACAGTTCTCTGAACTTCTATCATGCAAGTTTTTAACTTTCTTTTTGTTTTTGGTACTCTGAATTCTTATGCTAAAGTCACCTGAAACATCTTGGGCTCAGACCAATAAGGCAAGGTAGAAAGCAGAAGAATTTGGGGAACTTTATTGCGACTCAATTGTGTTTTCCCTGCAAGCCGGAGGATGATCTCTCAGTGTAAGGACAAAACAGTGTATAGCCTTCATTTCTGTTGCCACTCCTTCATTGCAACACAAACTCATTCCTGGACATTAACATTCTTTCCTTACTCTACTCAGTGCTGTGGCTAATAACTGTTCATGGAACAAACCCAACAGGCTGAATCTTCTGCTTGACCGCTGGTGGCCTTAAAATGGAAGATATATTAGCAAACTGATGATATCATTGCCTTTGTGCTGATGACTATAGCTAGCCACGTACTTTTATAGCTTGGTCAGGAAGTTTAAAAACTATTTTGGCACATCTGTGGGTGCTGTTATGAACTTACTTAACTCCTTTTCCCGTTTCCAGACCATTTAGTTTGAAGTCTCTCATGTGACATTTGTTAATCAGGATATATATAGAATCAGAAGCAAATGAAAATTAGAATAATGAGAATAGGATGCAAAAAAATCTATGATTTTCTGTTCGTACATTTTCATTTTTATTATAGTAAAGAAATGCTTAATAATGTACTCTTCAGGTGGTGAAATATATCTTGAAATGGTAGAATTAACGCATATTTTGGACAACTCCAGTGACAATAAAAGGATACATAGTTTTATGACTAGGTAGCGAATTGGCAGTATCACCCTCATGCTAAGTGCAGCTAAAATAACATAACTAATGAGATAATATGGGATAACATATGGGAGTAAATAAAAAGGTGTTGGACGGGTGAAGAAATGCTTTAAGTTAAATCCAAAATGTAGGTATAGTTCAAATAACGTTATGGTTCTGGCTCAGGCTCATGAAAGTATGGAAAGTGAGAGTTAAGGCTGCCTTTCTATACTTAATATGCCTTGGTGCTTTTCCAACAAGTATTTTATTATGTGAGCTCTCCCAGTGATTTTGGAATGTGAGCAGCATTTTGGACCTCCGTAGCAGTTTGACAGTGAATTTTTTCCCATAGACCATCGAGCAAAGACAAAAGTCCAGACAATTGGGAAAGAGAAGAAACTTCAGTTCCATTTTTGGGCTGTTATGTACAAATAACCTTTCTGTGCAGCCTGTCACCTCTCTCCTCATATTAAGACATGACTAAAATTTGTTTAAAAAATTAGACTGTGGTTAGAGTTAGGGCAGAAGATCTCCATTTTATGTCCCCAGAAAATGTTTTAGTTTCAGAGAAGGTTGCTTTCACTTCTTCTGCATAGGCAGTTAGGCAAACCCACAGTCAAACCTCTGTTTTTCCTGACTCAGATCAAAAGTTTTCCCCTAAAGGTGGTAAAATGGGAAGATGAACTCAAATCTTCTCCACTGTAGGCTGGTACCCCAATGCTGAGCTATTCTGGCATGGTGCCGTGAGAGAACTTGGTTTCCTTCTTCTATGGGACAAAGGCAACATTCAAAGCCTTAAGAGCTGGCAAAAAATAAAATGGCTGGTTGGTGCTTTGGACAATTATGGGATCAGAAGATGGGGATTTCAGTCTCAGCACTTACACACTCTGCCTTACTGCAGTATCTGAGCTTTTTGCACATCCCAGTGAACTGGTTTTATAGCTGCCTCTTTTACAAATGGAAACGTGAAGGCAAGAAAATGTGTTGCAGATCTGGGAGTTGGTTCCTCTTCATGCAACTACCTCATCCAGCACAGTACTCCCAGGATCTCTCTTCTCATGGCTACAGATTTTCTGCATACAGCCAAAAGGGTTACTGATTCATCCGGTATTTCCTTTAGGTTGTCATTTTGTCCCTTTGTGCTTTATGCATCCAGTTCTCCCATTGATATGAATAGGAATAAAAATAAATACCCAACTCCTTTAGTTGAATGAAGAGTAAGTGGTACGAGCCATTCTCTCGGGAATCACTGGCTGTTCTGTGGAAATTGGAGTTGATATCTCTTTAGTTTAGCTGTTAGCTGTACTTCAATAACAAATCCTTTTGTTTTCAGATTTCTTTTTCTTCTTAGGTTGAAACAAGATACCTTTTCACTTACCACCAATAGCTCCCTAGACTTAGGGAAAATTAGCAAGGTTATAAAACCTACAGAGTGTGTGTGGTTTGCTGTTGCAGGTGCACTTTAAAGGAAAAGTAATATACTCACTTGTCCTCCTTAGAAAAGCATCTATAAATTAGCACTCTCTGAAAGGTTCCTGATGCCCAGCACAATTTTTATGTATTACAGCCAAAATGTGGTTCCTCCATTTTTAACAATTCAATCAATTTAAATGGTCTTGTCAAGATCTGCGGGGTCTCTGCTCCAATTTGTTTCTCTATAATATTTTCTGACAGCATCTCTTTCTTCTAAAGGGCTGAGAAACGGTACTGCATCCTGCACGGCTCTCCCATGGGCTGTGGGGCTGAAGACCATCATGCCTTTGGCAGCAATGGGATTGTCTCCTTCAAAGCACTTTGGGACGGTTTGTGCCTTCACTGTGAGAGCCCGCTAATGTCTCAGTTTCCATCCATTCAAAATTCTGGAATAATTGTTTATCCACCACCCGTCAGATCAGTGGGGTTAAGGGCATACTTAAAAAATGCAGCACATTGTGCCTTCTTGCAGCACTAAGAATGAAGAAGAGAAACTTAATTAAAACAAATGACAAGGATTTGTTACCAAGGAGTCTTTCTTAAATGCTCTTCTTCCATAATACCTGAGTCAAAATAATATTGACTCTATTAAATCTTCAAGATCCTTGCTTTTTGTGTATCAACACTAGGACGAAGCAGTTACAGTCCTCAGAGATGCACGAGAGAGCTGAACGAGGCAGATATTAGAGTTGCTCTTGTCCTTCCGTGCCCTGTCCTCTGCCTTTGTTAATCTACATGTGCAAATTAAACTGAAATTAAACTCTTAATTTATCACCATGTTGTGGTGACAGCAGGCAGGATCGGAACACTTTACAAACACGTAGCACCACATTAACATCAGAAACAGATTCTTCCCCAGAGGGGAGAGAAGATTTTAAAGAATGTGGAAAGATACCACAGAGATGTAATCCCTTTCGCTGCACAGAAAACAACTGATTGTTGTCGAAACTCTTGGAGGGGGTGGTGGGTCCAATAATCTGCAGAACATATGTAGGATACAGCTTTTCCACTGTCAAGGGTGGAGATGCAAAACATGAAATAAACAACATTAGTAGGGAAAGAAAAAAGAAAAAGGGAAAAAAAAAGAGAAAACCCTGTGGCAAAACAGAAAAGATACTGTACAGTAATAACTCCTTCTGACTGCCTGGAGAAGTTACCTGCTCTGAAGACCATCCCTCTGGATGCAGGACATCTCTGCTGCAGAGGGCTGCAGTACTGCTCATGTTCCTCTTCTGTCTTTACCTGCTACCACCCATTTTGGCAGGGGACTGAGCTGTCTCCTTGTCCCTTCATGAGATATGAGGAGGTATCCCAGGATCGGTGAGAACCATCTGTGCAAATGCCCTGTGTTCCTGATTTAATAAAGCACTCAGAACACATGATTCAGGAATTTACTGAACTGGATGCTGTACTCCCTGCTGGCTTCCTCTGTGTGTCTCCTGGCTCCCTGACTGTTTGACTCTGCGAATGCTTTATGATGCTCCTGCCATCAAACACTGGGCCCCTCTCCTTCCTTGTGGCATCAGAGTTGAGGCAGGCACGCTAGTGTCACCTCAGCAGGTAGGTCTTTTCTTTGTTATTTTGTGGTGGAAGATGAACTCATGGTCACCATGCTTATCCCAGCAGGTAGGAGCATGCTGTGGCATGTGGGGCCACATCACACTGTCCTGTCCTGATGACAGCCCTGTAGAACGTGGTCCCCAGCCTCATCTGTATGCTGCTATCTGCCTGCCACATACCTGCTGGTGGCACTGGTCTCTGTGAGGAGACCACCCATCCTGTCAGCTCCTCTCCAGCACTGTTGCCCCCTGCCAAGAGCAACCTCATGCCATAGAGGGTCCTCCATGGGGTTTTACCTTCTTCTGGTGGTAGTGACAAAGGGGATAGGAAAAGGCTGCACTTCAGTAGTTGTGTTTTAAAGACATTTTTGCATTAACGTTATTGCATTTGGCTGGGTTGTCTTTCCTGGGGGCGGGGGAGGAGCAGAAATAAGGTTTCAAAGCCTTTGCAAATATGATGATTTTAAAGGTTACTGACTGGATGAAGACCTTAGACAGTCCTTTTAAGCTCCCGAATTCCCAGTCTTTGAGAGCATGTAAGTGATTTAAGACCCTGCATCTGAGGGTTTTGGCAAGAGTAAGTTCCAGAGCTCCTAAGTCACTTCTCTTTTAAATAAAGCTCTACTCCCTCAGGATCTTTTCAATACGTTACCCTCACTTCTGTATTCAACTTCAGATGACAAAATCTTCAGAAATGTTTGGATTCCCACAGAGGCTGGGTAAGACAAGTTTATTTATTAAGTCCTGCTTTGCTTCATCAAAGAGACCCCAACTGGGAGAAGTCGGAGGGCCCCATTCATTATGTTTTGCCCAGCCCGAGAGGTACTCCTGCCTGCAGTAGCTGTGCTCTGCAGGGAAATGCAAACTCACCAAACTTTACTTGCCTCAGCCCAGCATGTGGTGCAGCATGTTGATAAATGCATAGGTCCGACACGCTTTGGAGACCCGCCAGGGAAGACATATTGCCTGTCAGAAGCAGGACACGTGTCCCACCCCCAGCTCTGCACCGGGTGTGATTTGTGTGCCTGGTGGGCTCCTTTGCTGAGACAGCTGCTGGGGTGCCAATGTCCCAGAGCCTATCCTGCATGAGAGCAGGGCAAGAACAGAGCCTTTGGCCATGCCAAAGCCTCTCTGGAGACACCTGTACTGACAAGCCAAGGTGGAGTTTTGTTTCCCCTACAGGAAAGGGCATCCACATGCACTCCTGAGTCAATGGCTGGACTGTTGATTTGCTGTGTGTCTGGGTGGGATCCCCACTAGAGCCCAAATTTAGGTCATTGGAGAAGCTCAGCCCACAGGCTGACACTGTGTCCCCCACCAACCAAAAAAACCCCCACCCCAGTACCCCCTTAAATGTGATATTTCAGCCTTCCCCACCCTCCCCCCCCCTCCCAACTTTTAAGGAAG
>VZRW01004680.1:1696-36076 GCA_013398125.1 Aegotheles bennettii | reverse complement strand
GGGAAGGGAAGGGAAGGGAAGGGAAGGGAAGGGAAGGGAAGGGATGCAATCCTGGTGATTCAGCTGAGCAGGGTGCAGTGTACTCAGCAAAAATAAGAAAGAAATAAAAGAATAAAGGTGTTAGCAGAGTCTTGATTATTAGTGATGGAGGGGTATTATAATGGATTGTCAAACTAGGTTCATGTTTATATAGGCTCCCAAGTTCCTTGCACTAAGTCAACATCTAGCCACCTGCAATGGGGGTGGGGGGAATAACTTTTTGTTAAAAAAAAATTCATGTAAAAATCAGTTAAATTTATATTTCTGTTCTAACAGAAGAAGTGACTAAAAGGAAGCATTTGGTTTTGTTCTTTACGAGTGCTTGTTTGAGTTCATGTTTTTTAAGTGGCTTGTAGTTATTAAATCATGGATGTTTCCCCTGCTAACATACAAATAGGTGTGATTGGAAAATTTGTAGCAGGAAAATAAAACTGCATTTCACCTGCTTGGATTTCACTTGACTTTGTGAGATATTTGTAAACCCTGATTGACTTAAAAGTACATTTCTTTAGGAAAGAAGTACAATTAAGACAGAAATTTGCCAGAAAGCTACATAGGGGTTACAGCAATAATACTATGAATTGTGTGTCCACCCAAAGACACAGCCACTCCTAAGTGGTGGTGTTTACTGATGAGGGAAGCATAAAGCACTTGAGTATGAAAGCAAACACCTTGGAAAACAAAGACATATTTTCTGTAGCAAATGTGATTTCATTTTCCAGCCTCTTCCTTGTGTATACAAATTCAGTCACTTCTTATTCTCGAGACCCCTTGGCTTTGATAGGCACTGCATGCATGTCTTCAAAATGATGGTGACCTCTTGTCAGTGAACTTGTGTGTGAAAATAGTTGTGCTGCGTCTCATGCTACACAGGGACCTTTGCTGGTCAAAGCAGCAGAGGAGTGAATGGATAGACATGAGCCAGCCTATGACGGCTCTGGATCAGGTGCTAATTAAAACAAGGATAAGTCTGAAAGCAACGTTCATGGCTTTGTCCTTCACTGCTTCATAAGGGAGCATGAAACACAGTGCAGTTATTTTCGTGTACAAGAACACTGGTGAGAATACACAGGCAAAAGGAGGAGGTGGACAACAAACCCCAGGATGGAGGCATGGCTTTAGCCCTCCAGTCTCTCTGAGGCTTTATGAGGGCCAGAAGTGACTGTGGCCAAATCTCACGGTGTCTGTGGATAATATCTTCATATGCCTGTTGTTTTGATCCCATTAAGCACCAAGAGATTTCCCTAGGAGTCCCTGTGCTGTAGGATCTGTGTAATTCTGAACAGAAAATCCGTCGATGAGAGAGTCCCAGTGTTTTGTTTTGCTATTGTATATGTGGGCAGATTTACTAACTTGCAGAATTCAGTACATCATAATCAGTTTCTGGGTCATTAAATAAACTTGGCAAACTTTCCAGAACTTTGTAATGTGTTTTCTCTGTTTCAAGTCAAATCAAAGTGAGAGCCTTGACTGGGAGTGTTTTGAAAGATGATTTATTTCTCCTGGTTTTAGAAGTTATTTTTGTTTTTATTACACAGAGGAAAAAGATGACCCTGATGGAACACTGCACTCATAAAACAAAAAAAGAAGAAACAAATTAAGAAAAACAAACATTTGAAGGCATGGTATATCAGTCATTTAATTCTCATGCAAATGAAACGGCTTCATAAGAAATATGTTCTTCCTAATTCTGATTCATGAATAAAAAGTTCTTATTCAGCAAGGGTTAACTTTCTCTTGTGCACAAGGATTTAATTCATTTAAATCCCTATTGAGTTTTTAGCACACAAATGAAGTGTTATACAGTCTTGCTCTTGGCATTGGGTGAATTTTTCCCATCATAATGTTGACTTATTAGACACATGCAAAGCCTCTCCACCTCACTGTGGCTGTGCCTGTGTGACAGAAGGCAGTGCTGTAAGAAGCCCTGATGTCAATGGGGCAGCTCAAGTCTCCCTGCATCGAGCCTTCTGCAAGGGCGTGTGCAGGGGCTAATCCCACCTGTTGGGGAGGAGAGTGCGTTTTGCTGGGGCAGTGTCCTGATCCAAGGCACTCTGAACTCTCTGAACTCCATGAGAAGTTTACAGATCTTGCAGACCCAAGGACTCTAAGAAAATGCTTGTGAAATTTAAACAAAAGTGAGCATCTTCACACTCTCTAGGAGGGGTCTTTGGTGCGTGTGTATTGCTTTTGGTAGCTGTGGGAATGTTATGCTTTGAAGTATTTTAGAGTGAAGACACTCAAGACCAGACTTGCAGTTCTGATCCATAAATCATAGGGATCCAGGGGTAATACTGAGCCCAGATTTGGTTTTCAACATGCAGTTGCCGTAATGGAAGATGTGAAGTTGGTGTTTGCACGTGGGATGTTGAGTCCTACCCCTGTATGTGGTATAATAATAGAAATGCAAAAAATTATGTAAAGAGGAATGTGTGTGGGGGCTTCCTGTTAGGAAAACAAGGTATTATTTGTAAGCTTTATCTCATTGACTGAGAAGAGAGGGGGCACTTACACTTCATATACAAAAGCTGGGCTAGTTTTCATTTGCCAGGGCTTCTTTGTAGTTTTCTGGAAAGGTAAAGTGGTCCTTGTATGGGTAGAAATACCATTTGCATATCAGAAAAAGCTTTTTTTGCAATGCCAAATTAACATAAAAGAGGCTTCATGTAGGTGAAGGTCAGACTTACTGTTGGGCTTTCCTCAGCCTTTTCTCATCAGTACTGAATCAGTTTGTTATGAAACTTTATCAGCACGTGGACTGGAATTATAATTTGTTTTGGACCATTCTTTTTTGGAAGGAAGTGTCAATTTTTCCAAAATAAAGAGATTTTCAGAGGGTGGCTGAGCAACTCAGTGCTCGTCTTGTATGATGTTTTTTATAAATGTGCAACCAGGTATTTACAGTGGCTGTGCTTACCAAATATCTATTGGTGGGGAAATTTTTGCCTACATAGCTGCCATGCAGGCATAGCAAGTTTTTAAAGATGATCTTAAAAAAAACTTAACTTATATCCAGAGTTGTGAAATCAATAGAAATATTTATTTTGGTCAAGTTTTCAATTCTTACAAGCACACTTCAGAAAATTATTTCTATAAGTTAAATAATTCAGATTAAAAGGATCATTTTCCTCAGAGTTTTATGGTGGGCCATAATGTAATGTTCATTACATATCCATTTGAAAACTCAATAAACTGAATTTAGCCTGAACACCTATCCAGCAGTAACACTACATGCAGAAAGGAAATGGTAAATGAAAGGGAGTAAAAATTACATTTTTTTTGACCAGACAGTGCTGTGTTTACAGTTAAACAGTCATCATAACTTTATTTTCATATGTTTTGTCTTCAGTATTAACTTGAAAGAATACGAATCATGCAAAGGTCGAAGATCAAGGTAATCTTCCTGACATGGAATATTTCCCTGTAGGACTCACTGACCGCTTACCCTCAGCAGTATGAAAATCTTTTCATTGCCCTTAGGCTGTTGTGTTGTGAAAGGTCGCAGTGTAATATATGCTTCTTGCTTCCTGAGTTCTCCTTGCATGAGGACATATAAAATAGCTTTTCCAAAGAGTCCTTGAAAATTTAGAATCCTCCTTCGTTGTCACAGTACTTTGGAGTCCCTAGTGGTCTGCCTCCTTGGTAAATATATGTCCATCTCCATTTATTGATAAATTATTGGTGTTTGGCAGAGATGTACAGCTTGACTGTTACTTAGACTTCAGTCTTTAGTCCTTCTGGCTTTAGTCCTTCTAGGCTATGGGAGAGAAAAGGAGTGATGTTTTGGAGACAACGCAAAAAATAAGGAATAGAAAATTATTTTAATGTTGACATTATCTACATTATATGGCAATATTCACATATTTCAACTGTTTGCTGTACAGTGAAAACACAGTCTTTATTTACTTAAGTGGGCAAATGTTCTTGAGTTATGGAAAGCCAAAACCTGTTAGAAACAAACCTGGCAGCAAGCAGCCTGACAGTAAATTATACTGCTGATGTTGAGGAGGATGCATCTAGTTTTCGCTCTCTGAAAGCGAACCAATGTAAAGTGACATGCTATTTTAGCCACTAAAGGCTTGTCTAACCATAGGGTTATCATAGAATTATTCCTATTTTCATTTCAAGCTGTAGCTTCTTCTTAAATGGCTTTATATGTAGATGAGTCTCATTGACTAAAGGTACTTACATCCAGATCCATCAGTCCTTCAGTGCTTGGCATCTCTACACATGACTTGTAAGCTCCTACTGTAGAGAATGTAGAGGATGACCAGAGGGCTACCTGATTGATGATTGACAGAGCAGCCCTCCTGGTCATCATACTCAGGTGCTAATTGTTTGGTAATAATAAAGCTAATGGCCTAACAAGGGGGTGGAACATAAAAGGCGGGGCTGGAGGCACCAGAGTACCTTCAGTGCCTGAGCACTGGGGGAAGGAGCAGGATGTGCTCTGCGAGTGTGGAAGTTGAGATACTACTCAACCTTCGATACCAGCAAGAACATTGAGTGCTGGGAAGGGAGACCAGCTCTGCACACCCAGTGCTCCGGGGCAGCTTGCTGCCAGCTTGGGATTACATCGCCTTGCTTCACCTGGATCCTGGACACATCGCCTTGCCTGGATCCCCAACACCTACCACTGGGAACAGAAAAAAAAATAAATCCATCTTAGAGACGTAAGTTCCTTATCCAGTGAATAGGCAAAAATCTGTGTATAAGAATGGGATAAACTATTGCAAAATCTTGTCCATAAATGCCAGTAATGAAAACTGCAAAGAACTATAAATACAAAATACGTAGTAGATGGAAAACAGAGATGCTCTGTAGACATATCCAGAAGGCTTAGATTTTGGAACAGACTGTTGGGAAGTAGCCGAACCGCTGTCACTGAGGTCTTTCAAGAGGAGATTAGACAGAATCTAGGAAGGACCATCTGGGCACATTGAAGCTTGATTCAGAACAAGGCAGCACATACTTGGTGGGATGAAATCATAGAAATGTCATAATGAAAAAGATTTCAAAAGATTAAATTCTTTGGTCCTGCTATGGACATATGGACAACATGGTTACAGTAAGGATTAGATGTAGCCGTTTTCTGAACACACTGATATTAGAAATGCACAATTGCCTCAAAATAATTGTGTTATATACGAAACTGGACTTTGGTGTTTGGTTTTCTTCTGAGCTAAAAGACTAACACTCTGTGTGCATGTATCTTCTAGGGCTGGTAGACCCTTTGCTGTATCAGGCAATGTGACTTTTGGTGTCTCTAAGTTGAAGAGAACTCTGTCTCGTTGGACTATTATGTAAACAAGAAACATTGACATGCATTTAAACATTTACCAAACTTATGTCTAGAGAAATACAATTGCAGGCTAGACTGTCCTCAGCTAGTTGCTTATGGACAAAATGTCACATTGTATCACTTTCTAAATTAGTGTATTTATTTTTCAGCTGTATGCTTCAGATGAGTTCCACATGTACTCCAGATTCAAGAAATTCATCACTGGTATCTTATTATCACTTGAAATTACTTCACAGTTAGGTCAGATCCAGCATTCTCATTTGTTTTTTGTAGCATGGATCACATTTTAATACAGAGTGTCTTGTGTATATCTCCTCTTCCCATTTTGCAGTTGTGAAACACCCTTGTGGTGTGGATAATTATTATATACATGCAAAAGTAAAGTTAGGAAACTATTTCAGGCAATTTTAGCTTCATAACGGTTTAATAGCTGGGACTAAGGAGAGCCAGCTCTGTGTGACTAGCCAGATCTCCACTGTGGGCCATTTTTGAGAACATCTGACAATATTGTTTTAGAGTGTTTCACTTCTAAGTTGCCTGTCTGTATTAATTATTTGTTTCTAAGGATTTTGCCAAGAAAGAAATCCATCTCTCTTTCCATCTCTCTTTTCCTGTCTCCTGACAAGACCAAAGCTAGAAAGCAGTATGAGAGTAGCTTCCTGCAAGTCACAAGTTACTGGCAGCATGGGCAAGTCCAGTTGAAAAGGAGAGATACACCACAGGCCAGTATGGGCTTTTCTGAGCAGGAGGTTGAGAAGAGGTCTGGTCAGGTGTTGCTCGCTAAACCTGCTTTTTGACAAAGTATAGTACTGTGTTTTCAACCAAACAACTACCTCCAAGAAAACCATCTGCATTCTCTGGAATTGTAAGGATTTCACAAAAAAATAGGCTGACAGGAAAAAAGAAAAACAAAAGCACAAAAAATTTGCATTGAGTGTCCTGTGTGTTGGCTGGTGGCTGTTGTAGTTAGGTTGCTTCACAGCTCCATTGATGTCTCCAACTGACAGCTGGGGCTGTACCTCTGCCTGTACTATGGTCCTGCCTGCACCCCCCCCAAGACCCAAGAGAGGTGTTAGTGCTGGAAAAAGGGATGCATTACAGGAGAAGTCTGCTGGGCATCCTTCCTCTGGGAGGCCTCAGGCTGGCCGGAGCTGTGCCGTACAGCCCCAGGGGATTTCCAGTGGTGCATGGAGACCTACCTTTTCCTTTCCATACAGTTTACTCCAGTGGATTTCTCTCTGTTTCAGAGATAACTGGCAAGATAGGAGACTGCCTCCCTGCCCACTTGGAGGCATTTTCTTGGCTCTGCTCTATAACATATGCTAGCCAGGCTTAATACATTTTAATAAGCCAGTTCAGCCCATGGGTTTTGTATGCTCATTTATTACTTCTCTCTCTTTTTCCTAATGAAGAAGTGCAGCCTTCTCATTGTATGTAATCAGAAAGACTCACTGAGGATAGCTCGAGGGATTAAATTGACCAAGTTTAGTTTGTTCAGTCATTAGGATTGTACAGATCATGATATAAATGTGTACATTATCAACAGTGCTCTGTTACAAGGGTTGCAACAACAGGAATTGAGTAAACTCTGCCAGGTGTTTTCATATTTTCACACTTATTTACAACAAGCCACTGTCAGAGATGGATTATAGGACTAGGTGGATGACCAGTCTGGCCCCAGAGGACATTTCTCATGTCTGTATGTTGTTAAAGCCCTCAGAAGCCCAGGAGCACTCCTGCATGCTTGTACCAAGGACATCCTGATGCAAAGGTCTGCTGCCAGCTCTGTTTCAGCATGGAGCACCTGGGAACACCATCATGCCACTACTAGATTAGGCAGCTCTCACAAGAATATAGTTGACAGACACAGTTTAAACATAAAACGTTCTGGGCACTGGCTAAAAATGTACCATTTTGACCAATGTGTTGCAGAGGTTGTCACGGAGAAGTCTTGCTCTCTCAGTTTTTCATAAAATCCTGAACCAGTTAAAAACCATGGTTTCATCAGAGAGGTGATACGAGCAAAAAACCATCTTGCATTTCAGGTGTTCTTTAATGAAGTTTAATATGTGGAAATTAGGAGAGGAGATGGTATCATGGGGCGGATGGTTCTTAGACAGCCAAATCCACTGTGAAAATCTCTTTCAGCACTGACACGGAAACATGAATCTGGTCAATCAATGGTTACTCACCAGTTCTGAAAAACGCTTAGAAATTGTTTCCAGGTTCAAATTAGACACCACAATGTGTACTTTGTGACACACTGGACCTTAATTTTATGGCAAGAATCTCCAGTTTCTTTGGCAGTTCAAAGCAGAGCTCTGCAGTGCACTGAAAGCTTTGTGGCAACTTCATAAGCATTCCCAAACTCTGGAATATACTGAGCAGTGAGCTATTTGATTACACATATTAAGTGGATTGAAATTGTTCCTTGTATATTGCTTAAATGAAGCTTGATCTGGGTTTTTGGCGTGGTGAAGATGGAAGGAGCCTGAGACAGAGAAGGGAGGATCTTCCTTATATATTCAAGCCAGAAGAACTTGGAAGAGGGTTTTGGGGATTTAATAAATAGCCGCCTATTGCTTTCCCTGGGAGAAACATAAAACAATCATTAAACTCTCCCTATCTTTCCTATATTTGCTGTGTGCACTTGTTTTGTCTTCTGGGTGATGGGTGGGCTTGGGCTATATCAGTCGCAGGAAGCGTAGGGTGTGCTTCAGGTGAGCTGGAAGGTGAGGGAGTGCTCTGCAGAAACACCAGGTTTGGCCCAGGCACGCCAGCCCCAGATGGGGCCAAGATCTACTTGGATGAAGCTCTTCTGGGGACGCTGCAGCACATAAGGTAAGACAATAATTGAAATGGTCTCTGGTCAGTCTTTGCTGACTTAGATACCCAAAATGACAAATCTATTGGAAGCTGAAATTGGTATCAGAATGGTTTTCCTTTCTCTTTTGGACCAAATGTTTTTAGATTATTACTGTTGTATCAACTAGTGCAATTCTAGGGCAAAGCAGCTTCAAATTTGAGTATCTGTGAGTATTAGAACCTTCCTGCCACATAACACAATGCTAGCAGTGGCTTATCTGAAGCATTTAAAGGCATGTGTTGTCACTGGAGACAAGACCATTAGTATTAGTATATTTCTATTAGTATACTTCTAAAATTAATATAGTTCTTCACCATGGTTAGAAGCGGGGTCAAAAAAAATTCCTTCTTCCCCCCAGTAAAATAAGACGGAAAGGAAGAGAAAGGTAATCCAAGTATTATCTCAAACTAAAGAATACTTTGCTTTTGCTTTATAATGAGGCTGTATTTTGCAAGATAGACTATGGGGACAAAGGTAGTCAAGAGTACCTGTAGAAGTGCAAATGGATGTGTTTGCAATGGAAGAGCGGCTGGATAATGTCCATCTCATAATAGTCCAAGATCTGGCAGAGGAAATTGCAATTCTGGTAGAAAGGATTTTTAATAATCTATGAACTCAAATATAATACTTTATGATTGGGGGATAATGCCTGTAACACCCTCTTCTGAAGGAAGGGAAGAATAATCTGGGAAGCTCACTGTGTCACCTCAGTAGTATGCAAGGATTTGAAATGATAGAGAACAGAGATACAAAGGCAAGTAGAACATGGAAAAAGATTAAAGCTACAGGAGTTTTTTGAAGGTGAATTATGTCAGATTAACTGATATTTCTCTTTGACAAGGTAATTCCTCTTCAGAGGAGTTGAAACAGAGATTTAATCAAGTAGGGCTTCAGTGCCACTGAGCTGTGTGGGAGACTGAAATAACCTGAGGAATATGAGGATTTGTAGGCAGACTGTCAAGTGGTAAGGAACAGGTTAAAGAAGAGGCCACAGAGCTGCTGCCTGAAAGGGCAAGGGTTGAGCTGGAGGAAGAGAGCCACAGCATTCCTCCTGCACCATCTGGAAAGCGTTCCCATTTAATCATTCCATTGATAACTTTGTCACCAGAAGTCACAGTATGCGAAAAGCACAGGCAGAGGAAACCAGTTGAGAGTCATTATTTGCCAAGGGAAGGACTGAAATATCACGCTGGGGAAAAAGTATGGACCTTCCGGATGGCATGGAAGACATGGGACAAAATATAGCAACCCAAAAAGCAAGGTGAAGGGAATTAAGACTTTGGTATAAGTTTCTTTGGTAAGCCATCGTAATATAACCTCCTATGCTGAGTAAAGGTTCCTTGCAGTATTAAATGGTCTTTAATTAGGTGATCCCAAGCTATTTTTTCCATAGCGTGTCAACCAAGTTCCATGTAAAGACTATATATTGGCTAGAGCTACTTCAGAGGTGCATCAGGCAATTTGTTCTGGGTGATACATGCTTTTTCTAATGCAGAAGTCAAAAGTATGGACTGGATGAAGGGCAATGCAGAAAGAGAATGGTTAACACATATTAGCAACGTGGTCTAGTGGGAGGTGTCCCTCCCGGGGGGGGGTCTGGGGGGTTGGAACTAGGTGATCTTTAAGGTCCTTTCCAACCCAAACCATTCTCTGATTCTAAGGCTGTTGAATATTTCCCTCAGGATCAGGACTTTCTTTGTCTGTAATGGCAGTGCTGCTTGAAGCAAACTTTTCCATTTTGGGGGAAAAACAATTATGAGGATTTTTCCAAAATATTTGTGAAATTTTGGAAAAAATTAAATCAGTACTTGGGAATGTTTTGATTGGCAAGAAAGCTTTGGCTCTTCTGCCGCTTGATGTAAAGACTGATATTTTTAAAAATTAAAATATCCGGGTGGTTGGAGAGGAGCTCAATAAAAAATGGCAAAAATATTTAAATATAAAAAAATACAATAATCTAATTATATGCACACATGCTGGATCTATATTGTATAATTAATACTTTTTAAAGCTAAAGAGAATGATGATAAAATATTGTGTATTTTCACCTCTGTATACTCAGCTCTAGCACAGGAGGCTTTTAAGAAGGTACTTGTTATAAATGGTTGCTCAGGAAGTATTTCCAAATCAGCTACTTTCTCCATTGTTCTGCTCTAGATTGTTGAGACCTACTTTGCAGTGACTACCACAAGTTAGTCTCGGGCTGGGGAATGTATTTTCAGAAGTGGTGCGGTTTGCTGTGACGAGGAGTTCAGGGGTTAACAGGTTTGTGTGCTCTTGTGTTCAGAACATAGCAACAGGGAGAGAGATGATGTAGGACTTGGTTTTTCTGTAATCACCGGTGAATCACTTAGAGAAAGTTTTTTAACTTGGGTCACTCTAATTAAGCTCGTGATTCCAAATGAATGTGTCAGTCTAAGCAGCACACATTTCAGAAGCCCCAGTCAGCCAGTTTATACTGGCTTTGGGAGTAGACACGCAAGTTTCAACAAACAGATTTAGGTGCTGAATGTCAGGCATCTGACTCTGAAAAAAAAAATATCAATTTTAATCTGTCTAGCTTTAGTTTCTTGTTAATGTGAGATCCCAAGTTGCAAAGCAAGATTATCTTGAAGCTTTCCTTTGCCTTTTCTCAAGGAAAAATTCTTGCTGGCTTCTAATCAGCAGAGCTTTGGACAGAGCAAGGGCTGAGAATAGAATGATTAAGCCTTGGTTGAAACCTCTCTTGCTTCTTCATGACTTCCAGAACTCCATTCTAAGTTCCTCAGATGCACCTCCAGCACCAGGAATTAATCATCTGCTGACAGAGGGAGAGTATAAAGCCATTAGTTTTATAGGAGGTTTTCCCCCTTGAAATTCCACTGCTGGTTGACTCTTTCTGAGAGATGATGTTGAAACTGAGAATAAATTCACTTTCAACATTTTCATATTCTTCGCAGTCACTGCCAGGAAAGCGCTTGAGTCTTATGCAATAACGGCCTGGACTCCTTTCAGTGTTTGCTGCGGTCGTAACGGCACTGTAATGAACTCAGCTCCATACATCCCTTGTGCTGGATGCAATCTGCTGGGATTGTCTTCTCCCCATAGGGCTGAAACTTCAGAAACAGCCTCTGAGTTGTATTCTCAGAAACCCCCTGTGCGGCACTTGCCCAGATGGACGGGGTGGCTATTGGTACAGCAGCACACCTACCCCTGAGCTGCCCAGCACAGCTACGGGAGGCAGCCTCGGGGGCTGCAAAACCCAACCAGCAAGGAGGCAAAGGAGCCAGCACTGCATGTGGCTCAGCTGTGGACCTGTGCCGGAGCAGCCCATGAAAGCTTGCTCATATGCCTGTGCAATGCAGCCTTGCCACCCCGTTTCTTGGTGCTCCCGTTGATCCTGCTGCAAATGCAGGCACAGCTCCTGGGAGATGCAGATGCCAAGATGCAGGCATTTATTTCATGTGTCTCTCTCTATTGTTTAGAACACTATCTAAACACCTGATTGTTTTAATTTTAATGTAGAAATATACACTGTGATTCATAAGGTGAATTTTGTAATTCACCTTTTGCTCCCCAGTTTTCAGGGAAGGCTGCCTTGTAATCGTTTTCAAGAAGTTGCAGTGATTTATTTTTCCCCCCCCCTGAATCAGACAGCCATGTTACTGACTTTTCATTCCAGAAGGAGGTGGTGTTGTCTAATGCCTGGAACATTATAGCCTTGTCAGCTTGTTTATGGCCCCTCTTTAACTGCCCATATGACCGGGGCTAAGCTGTTTCTGTATCATTTTTACTGTCTGTGAAAGAAGGCTAAAAACACCATCCTCGTGGGATGTTGCTTTAATGGCTTAAAAGTACTTTGAAATTATTGCGTAAATGATAGCAAATAAATGCCTAGACAGTTATTAGAGTTTGCTAATTCTTTTCTGACAAAAGTTGCCTGATCACTTTGAATTGTCCCCTCTTTGTAGTTTTTTTAGTAGCTACAGTGTGTTAGTAGGGAGAAACACAAATAGTTTGTTCGAACACTAAAACTCCTGAAGACAGAAAGAAACAGTACTTACATGACACAGGAAGAGAATGACTCAGTAATTAGTTCTTGAAAGGGAGCATTTCATAGGGGAAGTGGATAAATTTAAAGGGCAGTCTCAGTTCTCCAATATTCTCCAAATTATTTAAGGTATTACCAGGTTTTCTGTTACTTCAGCTCTACGAGGCAAAAAGCTTCCAATTACTCAGGCAGCAGATGCTTCTTTTAAGAAATCCAAGCAATCCAAAGCAAAATCAATTCTCTCACTGAAGGCATACCTCTGTAGGTTCTCGCCTCTCTCTCCAACCTCAAGGTTACTATGTGGAGATTATAATGAGAATGAGAATGAAACTTGATATATTCTTTGTCTTCAGACTTGTAGAATTGTGATACCCAAAGGAATCAGTACTTTGTGATTTATGACTCCTCTACTTCGTTATGAAGAAATGTTAAATGTCTTTCTTTAATATGTTAGATATCATGTTATCCAGGTTTGGCTGCTGATTGCAACATGCTCACCCTTTAGTCCCTAGAAGAACAATACCTTTCTGCAACTTCTTATGTTGCTATCAGCTTTGCAATGCTATACCTTATTTGTGCAATTGCAAGTTTTTCCAGTTGTCTGGGTAATTGTACCATCTGAGGGATATTACCCTGGTTTGTAGCCTGCAGATTCTTCTGAATCATTTATGTGTTAATAAAATCTTTTTTTGTGTGTGTTTAAAAAAAGGTCCCAATCCTGATTTAAGCTTACCTCAGCTCATGGTATGTGATTCTCTTCTGAGGGGGTCCCTACAGAGCCCTTGACAGCACTTCCATTAACACCAAGAAAAATTCCTCTTCTGCTTGAAAGGGAGTAAGTGCTAAAGTGCTGTTTTGGTGTGGGTGATAGCATCAAGCTGCACAGTATTTTTAACAGATAATACTGAAACATGAGGCAAACCTAAAAAAAAAATATGAAAATAATAAAAAAGACAACCCAAAATAATTTAAACTGAAACTTTTTTAAGCCAATGACAGGACAGCAAGCCAGGAATCAAACAGGTCTGTGCTCTGTTCTGCCTTTTGCCTGGAAATCATGTTCCATCCCAAGTCAACAGTTTAGCCAAAAAGCAAAACAACATATTTTTAGGAGACAGTGAGTGAAGCTGTTAAGTGCTGTATCTGATTGACTATGGGGACACTGAGTTACTTGATTGCCTCAAGCTGCAGAGTTTTTAAACATTATCTTTACTTTGTCAGCTTTAATTTATAATGAAAAGCTGACTGGTAAAAAGATGATTTGCTGCTTGGTCAGGTCAATCCCTTTCCATTTCATTTCACTTTGCATTGGTTACTAGAGCAAAAATTACTATTTTTAGAAGCTTAATGTGAAAACAAAAAATCACCAGGACTGTACTATACTACTGAATCACAACTTTGCTCTTCCAGGATGGTTGATTTGACTCTTTTGAGAAGAAGGGGACAAATTACCCCAGAGAGCATGGGAATGGGAAGCTTCTCACCAGTACTTCATGTCATGGTAGGTGTCACTTTCTGCAAGAAGGTAAAAAGTCCCCTAACTAGAGAGAAGAGCTAAAGCTTGGCCTGAGAACGTAAGGGCTCTCTGCAGCCTCAGCCTGAGCCCTGCAGGGAGAGATGTGAGCTTGAGCCTTCACAGCTGAGTTCTGCAGATTCCTCCACAAATGCAAATCCTACTGGTCAGAAATTGGAGGTCTAAAAAGTCTGCTTTATTTTGCTTACTTTAAATAAGGAATCTCTTGCTTTTCAAGAGCATGATGGCTTGTCATCCCAATATGGTAAAACATGCAGTTACTTCTCTCTAGAGGATGTAAAAAGCTGCAGTGACCTAAGAATTCAGAAAGTAACAAGTCCTATGAAAATGAAAGGATGAAAACAAGAGTATTGCAGATCTCCTTTTGTTTAATTGAGAAGAACTGTTTAGGAGCCAGAAGGTGCTGCAGTAGTACTGGAGGATTAGGTTTCAAGAATATAAGTTTTTACAAATTTACAGTAACTTTCAGCATGTGCTTTTGTCCAATTGGAACAGCTGTTGATGTATGTGTTCTGTTGAACAGGGATAGGATTATACATATTCTTTAAATTAAGCACATCCTTAACTGCTTAGTTAAATCCGAGTCTTAGTGGGCTGGACACAATAAGAAGTACCTCAGATCCAAGAATGTGCAAACAAGCTGGAGAATTCTAATAAGAAACCTGAATTTAGGGTGCAACAGATTAAAATTCCTCTGAAAAAAAGATATGTGAAGAAAAAGTAAAAAAGCGAATGTGGCTTCACAAGGGACTGCTCAAAAAATCTGAGGTTAACAAATGAACTCCAGGTGTTATGGAAAGCAGAGGAAAGCAGAGGTGGCAGCTACACAAGAACATTCTCTAAGTTGCTAGCAGGAAAAAATGAGAGTTAAAAGCCATGATGAGTTAAAGCTAGGCAAGGCAAAGAAATTCAGGAATGAGGCGGGGCATTTACAAGTATTTTAGTGGAATCACAGGCAAATGTGGAATAGCCTGATAATCACTGAGAGGAGAGTAAGTGAAAACCAACCCCCTACCCCCTGCTGGTGCTCAAGTTCCTTTTCAAACTATGTGAGCAGGCACATAGGTGTTTCAGGTCCTAATTATATCTGGTAACGTATCTACTGATTAAAACAGAAGGAAGATGTCTCAAAGCCAAGAGTGCTTAAAAATCAACAGATGGAAGTGTATGCATCTGACTGTGTCCAGCCTACAAAGAAACAGACGATGGGGTAAATAATAGGTAAAAAAGGCTAAGTGTGGTGTCACACTCTTAAGCTAGGGACTCCTGATAATTTAATTGAAAAAATGTCATTCCTACCAAGATTTGTATAGCCTTGCAAGAGCACTCCTCTGCCTCGCGTGGCTATGGCTATGGAATGAGTCACAAGCCACTGTGGAGGAATAATTGTTTTTGTGACTACTTTGAATACAGGTCGGTGGGTCACTTGTGTTAGCATTTATGGCATTCACTACTCTGGACTCACAAAGCCTTCTGGAGTTTTCCTGGGATCTCACACTGAATTTCCACCCAGTGGTCTTGTCTGTCATCTTTCATGTAACCATCACTGAGGGAGCATCTTTCAGGTGAAAAAAAAAATGTACACAGGGACCATCTTGAAGAGCAAAACTTGGCACGTATATCCTATGGCCACCAAAACAACAGTGAAACATAGTCTCTGTTTATCTTATATATTCATTACTTTGGCAGAAACACGTCCTGATGTTTATACTCCTTTCTGTGTTCTGCAAGAAGTATTCAGTCATGGCAGCATGCAGGCATCTACCCACCACTGACATACATGGGAGCTAGAAACTCATGTGCAAGGAGGTGACCCGGGAGAACAAGGGGAGGTGGGCGAGACCAGAAATGCCTCAACAGGGAGGGTGTGAGGAAAGGTAGGCTGGACAAGGAGGAGACATGGAGAGGGTGAATTGGGTGTCCAGCGCAGGCTGGGGTGGGGAGCTGTGCCCATGCCTCCCAGGGCCTGTAGGTCTGCACCCAAGCAGATGGGCACTGCTGGTTTGGGGTGGCCTAAGGGGCCTGGCCAAGAAGGAAACCTGGGTGGAAACAAGCTGAAGAACAGCAAGTTGAGTCAAAGCTGGGAGAAACACCCATAACTGTCCTAAGGACCTGCAGAACAGCAAGATTACTGAGTTCACTATTTCTCTGCTCTCTGCAGATGCCTGGGGACATCACTGGCAATCAGTCTGTCCCTGTACCCAGAGAGCTCTGTCAGCCTGCTCAGACCTCTGCTCGCTTGTCCTTGCTCAGGTGCAGAAGCCTGGTGGTGCTGTAGACAGCAAAGATCAAGACATTTTGCTATGGCTGCTCATTAGGTAATGCCATCTGCCTTGTGTGTTAAGACAGAGAAAAATGTACTGTGTGGTAATGGCACTCAGGGCCCGTCTGTCCCTGGAAGATTTACTTGCAGGGGCTAAATTTAAATAGCATGGATAATTTTCATCCTGAATTTCTTCATCAGTGTTTTTGGGGAAACCTTAGTACCATGTTTTGAACAGAAACTTCTGTGCATCATTTCCTGGTTTTACTTTCCTACCGCCCTCTTCCCACAGGCTACTTGTCTGGAAATACTTCCTCCTGGACTTCCCCCTTCCATCTGTGCCGAAGCCGAGTGGATTTCTCCTTCTCAGGTTCAAGTCTGGTTATAAGCACCAGAAGGGCAGAGGAAACCAGGGTCCTGGACACCAATGCAGGTGTGTGGTCTTGTGCGCCGGCTGGGCAAGCACAAGGTGAACCTGGGGGAGGGCATCCTGCAGCATCTGCAAGCTGGACTTTTTCAGAGGTTTTCAGGTATTTTTTGAGTAACTAAACCTCAGGCAGATTTGTAACACACGAGATTTCAGTCTGGGTAGTTTTAAGCATCTAAAGGCAGGGAATACAAGGAAGAGTCAAATTAAGTCAGTAATGGGCAATGCTGCCAGTCCCACCTATAAATTAATATTGAGGAGGCCATAACTACATGCTGACAAACATTTTCAGAAAAAAAAAAGTTACTTTAAAGAATAATTCTGTAGCAAAATGGAGATATCATGAGAAAGTAATATATATTAAAAAAGGGAAAAAAGAGATGTAGAAAGGTACCAATTGGACAGGTGTACATACTGGTTTTATATTTATTTAAAGAAGTAAACAATAACATCCTTAGTGCTTTCCAGAGACAGCTGATCTATAGCAACACCAGGAATTTCTAAACCAATGAATGGGCAAGTTACAAGCTGCAGCTACGTACTTTTCTTTCCATTAAAACAGTGGTATCACTTGTATGAGTAAAATATTAGTAAAACCCTCACACACTTCCCAGTTCCAAAATTACAGCGTATCCCTTGTAGCTCTGTTTGTGGTATTTTGTCCACATATGGAAAGATCTCTCTCCCTCCACCTCACATATACCTGTGCTTTCTTTTTAAAAATTTAGAGTGATGTCTCATAGTGTGAGAGTATTTTTTAAGTGCAAAACCAGTGCACACCAGGTATTGACAAATAATTGAGAGGTTTTTCCAAACTGGAAAGAATGCTTATTGTGCCTGCTTTGCAATGGCAAAAGCACTATACCATATGGTAGCCATGTTTATTTATATTGTGCCTTCTGCTACACTTTTATGAGTGAAGGCATTGGGGGTGATATCTTTTTTACTGATATGTCCAAAATATTATGGGAAAGCTGGGAGAGACTGATAAACTTTTAACATTGTGTGACTCGTCTATCTCTAAGATATGAGTAAGTATTTTAGCTGTAGACTTGACTTAAGTAAACAAGGTTCCCTTGTAAAATGCCAGTGGGTATATGTCATCTGAAGTCTGATGTTCTTACTGTGTATGTTGCCTACAAATATTTGAAGAGCCAGACAGAGACAGGTATATAAATTCAGGCTCTGTTGTGTAGTGTGCCATGAAGTGTGCTAGTTCCCTGGGCTTTCATTTCAGCATCACCACTCAATCCTTGTAGGTGAGCAAAAGGCAGAAATATTATTTAAGAAGTCCAGGAGTTCATGGATCTGCAGCTCGCTATTGGCAGCATGCCGTGATGTGGCACATCGGTGGGGACAGCAGTTCTCAGTCAGGCTCTGTTTCAGTCTCACCCTGCCATCGTGCACAGGTGAGGGGTGTATTCAGCTCACATACCATTAGCAGGCAGTAAATGGCCTCTGCTTCTCTGCTGCTGCACTCAGGCATCTGTGTGAAATGCAGTTCCTGGAACCCGTCAAATATAACCTTAGGTTTTATACATTGCTGAGAGGTTTATGAGGCCATCTGTCTTAAACCGATGACCTGGTACAAAGTATTTTCTCCAAAAATTAGACAGCATTTCCATAACTTCTGGTATGAATTTCTGAGCTTTGCTATTTATCTGTTCCAGTGAAAATGGAAATAACTTGATATCTTATAAGTGGCACTGAGGAAAATTTCAGTGTCATGAATTAGGAGTAATTTCAAGTCTGTTCCAGTATGCACACTGAAAATGCTGTTAGCTGGGTTTTACAAATTACAGGCTGTAATGTGAGGCTTTTAGTAGTGTGTTTACATGCTGTCTGTCTGTCTTGTCTGCCTGTCTGACTGTCTATTTCCAGGAGCCAAAGCAAAGCTCATCTTGTCATTGCCGATCTCCCTCACTTAATACCTCATTTCACTTTGGTCCATCCAGGATATCTCTGAGCTCTACCTTCACCATATCTAAAGAACTTTAAAAGTCTTATGTAGAATTTATTAAATAATTCCTGAGAGACGGAGAAGTACAGTTTTCCCAATTATGATTAAGGAACTGAGACATTTATATGGAAATAAATGGGATTCAGGTGCTAAATAGTTTCCAGAGTTGGTTTGAGATGTTTTAGACTATTGGGATTGGCTGATATGCATGTTGAAAAACATTGCAAGAAACCTGTATGAGTGTGAAGGCGCCAACACGTTTTGAAATCTGATACCAAGAAACTCATCCAAGGGCCAAGGTTCAACACTGCAAACATTATCCCATTCTTATTTTAACATTTCAACATTGTGATTATATTTTGATTTTTTATATTTGGTTTTCTTGGTTGGTTTTACCTTGTGCCATCTTAAAAACTGTCTGCTTAATGCGCAATTAATTCACTCAGCACGAGTGGATTTTACAGCGATATAAGTATCAACAAGGATTTTTCTGCCAAGACTGTGGTGGTGTTAGATGCTGTATAACTCTCAGTGTGAACATATGTGTTGCAGCAAACTGAAAAACTGAGGTCTAAAGGTAAATTTTTGGATTTGTATGGAGGCACCTAGAAAGTAATTTTTTTCAGACATGGTGGGTATTTGTCAAGTATATGTCACACAGAAACACAAAAAATTATCCTTTGAGAACCATGCACATGTTTTTGAGTTTACCAGCTTACTTGGTCACGTCCTTGCAAGAAGAGATTGATCTAAGGGTTAATTACTTCATAGTTACTATATGTTCACTGATAGTCCCTAAAAGACCAGGAAAATAACATCTGGTACCCTAGGGCAAGAGCTCAGGACATGCCTAGGAGTAGTTGGAAGATGCAGCATCTTAGAAATGAAAAGAATAATAATCAAAAAAATATCAAGTTGATAACATCTCATGAGCAGTATTAAGAAACAATCTATGCTGAGACCAAACATAGATGGTTTTTCATACAAGGCAATGGACATGGTAAAGCTTTTCTTCTGTTGACCATTTTTAGTGAGTAGTTGAATTTCTCAGAAAAAAAGAAGCACACTGGGATTTTGACAGTGGTGCAGCCAATTTATTTTATTGATCTGGTTACAAGCACAGTGCAAACCTGTGATAAAACCCTGTGGCTGAAGTGAATCACAGTGCCCTTTTCAGCCACTTTGCTGCTTGTCGGAAAGACAGGACAAGGCACATGTGTCCGAGTCCCCATGGCAGTTGAACTGCTTGCCCCCTCTCCCTGCTCCCCGACACATTTTGGGTGTGCCGCCCACCCTGGGTGCAGGTACCCAGCAGCCTGGCATGGCATAGCCAGCTCCCAGCTGTGTTTGGCAGCCTGTGGTTCCCAGTTCTGGGATTGGCACTGCTTTTTATTCAGGAGCTGGCTCATGGAAAATGCATGACTGGTCCCTTGGGAAGTCTGCCTCTTCCCAGGCAGGACCGACGCAGCTCAGAGGGGTGTAAATGTGTGGTGTAGAGATGTCAAAAGGTTAAGGGATTCCTGAGAGCAGCCCAGCTTTCAGCAGTCTGGATATTTATACAAGTAATCCAAAACTCTTGGGCTTGCAAGAGCTACTTTTTAAATTAGTCTCATTAACTACTTTTATTTGCATGCCTCCACAAATAGTTGTTTTCCAGGAAGATGTTAACAGAGGTTCTCTGCTTTGCTGATTACAGATTTATGATTTTTAATATCTCTTACAATATTTTGTGGTTTTCTATTTCTATTTTTGGCTTAACCCAGGCCAGTCAACTCAGCCTCTTGAGGTAACAGAGGAACTACAGAATATCACTTAACAGTGAGCAAAGGCAGTGCTATACAGTACCATTGTGGATGATTTTAGCAAGTTCCCTTCTCTAAATTCATCAGACTTCTTGGAAGAAGAACAACTTCATTCTGAAAATAAAAGATATCTGTCCACAAAGGGCATCAAATCTTCCTAATACAGCCATTTTAATTTCATTTTTATATTTTTAATAACTTCACAGAGTAATAGAAAGTGAATTTCTGGATACTTCAGACTATAAATTTCTCAGTCAGCCATTCTCTGGCAGTGTTACAGAATGGGTTTATTTTAATTTAAAGCAATGCTGGGAAGCGTGGGATGTTTATGTGATCAATTCTGATATTCTGCCTACGAGGAGCTGCTGTATCCTCAGGATAACTTTTTGCCTTCCCACTGTCCCCATTCCCGTGTTTGGCTGACCTCTTCCAGGTTCTTCCCAGGCCTGGTGGAGGATGGCTGTCTCTGAGGCCGTGGCTGCCTTTCCTCATCCCTGCCTACAGGGACTGATGCTGCTCTGCCTGGCGGTGGCAGAGGGACCGAGAGCTGGGTGTTTCTTGGTTTTCTTTTGTGAAAAGTGTGCAGGATGTGCATTGCCAAACGCTTTGTGCTACTGCTTCATTGTGCAGAGGTGAGCCCATGTGCAGCAGGAACAGTTATTTTGAGGTATCAGTGCAAAAAAGTGTGAGCAGTGTGGAATTAAAGACGGAGCACAGTAACATGCAGCCTGAAAAGTCATAGAGAAATAGAAAAAGTTCTGATTCCCCAGCTACAAATGACTGGGTGGCCTTTACAAAAGAAAGAAAAAATTCAGTCTTAAAAAAAATTATCCTCAGAGTGGGAATATTTTCTGCACATTGATCATTTATCACAAGCTGAAATTTGCAAGCAGTATTTCTGATGCAGATTAGTGAAATCTCATCTCCCGTTGCATTGGCACATCCTACCTCTGCCCCGCGGCTCTTTTTCTACCTGAGCTGCTTGTGAGTTTGCAGAAAGCTGGTGCTGAGGGGCTGGGGCTCCTCCTGCTGCACCAAGTTTGATTTTGGTCTCTATGACTTCCAATGCCATGAGGGTGGGAGAAGTGCACGCACACACACACACCAGGATGGTATCCCTTGGTATGCCATCAGACTCCGGTGGCAGCATGGGTGATGAGGCTGGGTGGACACCAACTCCATCTGTGACTGCAGTCCCACTCCAGTGCCAGCGGGATGTAGCCCAGCATAGGTGATTATCACAGCCTGTAGTGGTGTGGAGAGAGCTCGTTACACCGCTGGGAGAATTTTCAGACTTGCTTTGGCAATGAAAATAAAATGAAACAGGTTATTTGCAGAAGGGAAAACAAGTCCAAGCTGAGGGCAGCCAGTCCTGGAGTCCCAGTGGCTGAGATCCCAAATGCTCTCAGCTCCATGGTGACATTGTTGGTCCCTGGTGCCCACACCGCTCAGGAGCTCAGAGGCACTGCCAGTCAAGAGCCAGGACTTCCCCAGGATTCAAGGAAACATTTACTTCTTGATAAATGGGAAAATTATGGCAAAAAAGTTTTGCTGGAAAAGCCCTGAAGTTGCAATCATCTACATGCTACATTCCCCTTGGCTTGCAGAGCAGGGGCATGGATGCTGATGCAGAAAGCCCCTCTCCCAGTGAGTGCCCAGGCAAAATGAGACCATTTCTTTGGCTGAGCAGTGCTCAGGGTGTCCCCTGCTGAGTTTCCCTTACCTAGAAATCTCCTGTTATGGAAAAAAAATAAACGTACAGGAAGACAAAGCCCTGGGGCCTTTGGGGATGAGCAGGATGCTGTTGAGTGCTGCTGCTGCTTGCTGGGAGCCACGAGCAGCTAGAAAGGCATGATCCAGCCTCCACCGATCCGCTATGGGGCTGTCTCCCATGTCCAGCAGCCTGTGGCTGGGAGGAGGCAAACACAGCACATAATTGCCTCCAGTCTCTCCTTGCTGGTTGTGGGGTACCACCAGCCACCTAAAGCAGTAAGTGCTTTCTGTAAGTGCTTACAGAAAGTTGAAAGTTAGCGTGTGTAATCAGGGGAACCAATATACCAGGTGGAAACAACCAACCTCAGTTATAATTCAAGCTGAATTTCTATTACATGAAGAATTTTTAAATTATGGAGCAATTTGCAAAGTCAACAATAAAATGTGGTGCTTATCAGCGCAAAGGAAGATAGACAAGTTTATGGAAAATGAGGAAACCTGAGAGGTAGCCACTGGCTTAGATTTATGTGTCTGGGAATAGATGCTGAGATATCAATTTGTCTATACTACTTACTGTCCTACTAATGTAGGTCTAGATGGACCATTGCTTCTGGCTCTGACATACCTACGTTTTAGTAAAAACCAATTGCTTCCATAGTACGAGAAGAAACAATAGAATTATAAAATCTAACTGCATTGGAAGCAAGCTTTCTGTATGAAACTTGTGGTTTGCTGTCCGCTTTGTTAGACTTAATCTTCTCTCTGCAGCGCGGATTTTTTGGCAGCTCTGTTATTTCTGCATTATGTTTGTGTACGTTTAGCTGTAGGGTATAACCTCATTTTGTTCCTAGTTTTGACACAAAGGATGGAATAAGTAAATATGAGTGTGTAAAGTATACACTCCCAGATGCGTACACACATACACACATATACACGTGCCTAGCAATAGGTATTTGTGAAAACAGATGATAACAGATGGGTCTGTGACACTGTGAGCATCCTACAAACTACCAACAGCAATTTTCTAGTGTGCATAGGCTTAAAGATTTTTAAAGGGAACCTTCAGAGACTGTAGTATACCATTTTCTGCCATAGTGACTTTCTGGTTAGATTTCCATGTCTTTTTAATTCAGCCTCTCTTTTCGTTTCAAGGCTTGCTCTTGGGTGCCTATTCATGAAGTAGGAGCTCGCTTGTTCTGGTCCATTGTCCTTAGGTAAGTTCAAAGCCCTGAGGTTTTGGGTGCTCCATTTCAGGTCAGTTCTTCGCTGCAACGAGGATATGGGTGACTTGGCCCTGGCCAGCAGCAAGCACTCAGTTATCTGGACATTATGTTCTAACCCAGACCTCAGGCTCTATGTGGGATGTCAGTGCCATGTCTTGAGAACAGAAGGAGTTTGTGTTATCAGGTCTTGCTTCAGATAAAGCCATATGCATACAGGGTAGCCTGAAGCTCCATGTAGAGAATAAAGCGTGCTCTGAATTGTCATGCAAAATATTATGTAAATAACAAGAAATGTTTCTTGGGATGACTGGGCGTTAGAGAGAATTTTCCCAGAGATATTAAACCTTTTCTTCCATAGCACCCCTTAGAGAAATGCTGACAAATACTCCTCAGGGACAAATATTCTTCAACATGGACCTTGTGTTTTGTTGTTTGTTTTGTGTTGTGGGTTTTTTTTTTTTCTGTTAACCAAGTATTATTTTTTTAAGAAAGAGATTATGAAATCACATTGACTGATTTCTGAAGATTGCAATACGAGCTTTTTTCCATCCAAGACAATAAAATGTATTACAAGTGCCTTTTTAATGAAAGAGAAAGCAAGGCTTTCACGTCCTGCAACATCTGCTGGGAACATAATCTAAATTGAAAACGTATGCTGTTCTTGTGGGGAGGGAGAGGTCTTCCAGTGACAGGAAGTATCCAAAAAAGTTAATGCTGAAATCAGTAAAAAAATCATGCATGACAGCGGGAGAATGAACACACAACCTTTCATTCTTTTCTTTTTTTCTTTTTTTTTTGGGTAGGTGGAGGTGGAGATGGCCAAAGACAAGTGAGGAATGGGGGAAGCTGGGAAGCGGGATTATCTGCGTATTGACAAAACTGTTTATTTGCTCCTGGCAAAAATAAATCCCAGCATATATTCCCTCTAGCATTTTCTTGTTTATAAGGATGAAGAGCCTAACCTGTCACCAAGACCTGCGACTTGAGTCAGACAGTGTATCTTGCTTATTGAATGAGGGAATACTGTGTGTTTTATGAGGACAGAAGGAAAAAGAGGCACTTACTCTTGTAACCTCAACCTGTTTATTAGTGAATATAGTTACCCCCACTACTAAAATGAAAGAGCTTGTATTTTCGCCATAGCAGAACTAGGGAAATAAATAAATGACATCTATTGAAAAATAATGAAATGGTCCTGTACTCCACCACAGTTCTGTGATGAGTTGCACAGCATTTCTGAAATGCTTCTCGTTTTGGTGTGTCATGTGGTTTATCTTCATCTTCCCAGGTGGGAAGAACACTGGTTAGCTTGATTGTACCTGTGCTAAGTTTGAAAACATTTCTTATGCGTGCTTTATGCCTCGCCTGAGTTCAAGCATCTCTAAGTACTTCCAGCCTCCTCATAAATACACCTTTGTATTCTGCCTAATAAATAAACATCACGACCCATGTCTGAGAATGTTGGGAATTTTATTAGGTTCATAAAGTTTTAGTTGCGGTCTAGCCCAATGGGTCCAAAATAAATAAACATAGAGAGCAAAAAGAGTAACAATTTCATACCTATTTCTTCTCCTTCCCCTTGGGAGTTTCCCCAGTACCGGTGAAGTACTTGCCGCTGTGGTTTCCGTGGCTTGCTATCAAAGTAACTGCAAGCCAGAAAGCAAGAGACAGATGCAGAGAGGAAAGTTGGGAAAAAACAACTGAACTGCAGCTCTTTTACCTTTCACTGATTTCCTCAGTCTCTTTCCACCTTAAGGGCTGAGAAAAAAATGTGAATAATTGAGAATTATTTGTGACAGCCTTATTCCCTCTATTGCTGATCTGAGTGAGGCTGCTTGGTTGGGACAGCTTCCCAGGCCTATGGATGGAGCAAACCAGCAATCAGAATGGCAGTAAGGAAACATTTCTTTGAAAGAGTCAGACCTAACTCTTGTGCTGAAGTCTTCAGTCTGAAGCACCCCTTTCTGTGGCTCTGGACAGAGAGCCATGGTTGCTCCTCCCTTATCACAGAACTTACTTTGCCAACAGCATCTGCCATTGGCAGCTAAGGTGGAAGCAATGGTACAGAAAAGAAACCATCAATGATGCCAACATTTTCACTTGGGCGATGGGTGAGTGTGGTCTCTCCTTTCAGGCTCTGTAGAGATTTCGGGCATCTCTTGCTCAGCAGAGCCGCCATGGTTCAGGACATACATAGGACAGTTGCTGACACTCCTGCTGTCCTTGCAGAAAGGTGTTGCAATATCATGAGACAAATCTAAGTGTCATGAAGCCCTCATGACCTTTAAAACAGTTTTGTTGTGAGCCTTCAACCTGTCAGAAAAATACTGCCCAGCAGACTTCTCAAAACTGAAGGATCAGTAACCCAAAGCTCACATGAGAGTCAAAACCGTGGCTTAGAGCAGTCATAAAGCTAAATATATGAATTTTTGCACATCCTTTGTAAAAGCACCAGAGACAGAGATACCATTTTTACAGGAAGAATTGGGGGGTAAAACTTTAAAGATCAGGTCCCAAAGAGCTTTCTGTTGGTGCACTGCATTCATTCTGTTTCAAACCTATTGGAAATGTTTTTCTGGAATGCAGCAAATGACATAATACACGTTACAGAACCCATTATTAGCTGCAAAGCTTACCCTGCATCTGGGGGGAACAGAGGCAGTTCTTTATTTTTCAAGAGTTTTTACAAAGTAAAATATTTTTAGAGCAGATAACTGTAACTGAACTAAAACTACAAATAAGTGCATGCTATTTTTTTTTTCATTTTCTCAACTCACAGCTACACATCTGAGTATTAGGGCTGGTTGGAAATTTTCCAGCAAATATTTTGTTGGAAACCTTCCCACAGCTTTTAGGGTCCAAGAAATCTGGACTCTTGAAATGCCTTGGATTTGACAGACTTTTGCAAGCTCAAAGGCAAGTTTCTGCCAGGTATGGCCAGAGACAGGAGCTTCCAGGCCCTTAACCCTGGGGCAGATGCATTTACAGAGATGCAGGGGCATGTTTTCATTTGAGCTGAGGAACAATGAGTCTCCCCAGCCTGCTCAGTGATCAACTCTTCTGGAAAAAGCTGGGTTGTACAGGACTGGTGTATGGACGAGCTCCAAGAGGGAGATGGACAGACGTGGTTCTCAGGTGGAGGTAAGGGTGCCTTCCTTCAGCAGGGTGCAGATGGTTAGACCTTGAGCACTTGTCTCCCTGCTGTGCACTGGCTGTTTTCCACTGTCTTGCACTCAACCCACTGGTTCCTGGCATCCAGGTTTCCAGGGGAGGGAAACTGCCTGCCCTGGATGGAGGAGTGAGCAGTGAGCATATGCCCTCCTGGGGTCCTTCAGGCATGGGGGATGAGCGGAGGCATGTTTGCTTCATCCTCAGCTCAGCTCCTGTTTGGGAGGAGGTGGAAGGGGAGGGCAGGCAGCGCTGAGCTCTGGGGTAGACGCTCCCTGTGCCCCCACGCAGCTGGATGGTGGCAGGCCAGGTGCTCCTGCGGCTCAGCAAAGCTCTGGCTGTGCAACCCCAGTGAGCTTGTAACCCTCACAAAAACCTGTATCTCCCACCCTTTTTTCCTTTTTTTTTTTTCTTTTTTTAATGCAAGTGCAAAAGCCCAAAATTACTAATGTTCCTTCCAAGGCAATGACCACAAAACAGAGAATCAAACCCACAGAAATGCTTTCTTTTAAAAATTACTCACATTTCATCAAGCTTTGCTTATACCGAGGTGACACGGCCAAACCCACTGATGGTTCAGCTATGTGGCCTGAGAAACGCAACTGCGTTAATAAAGCTGCTCTCTGATGTAGAGCAACACTTTTCATCTTTGTTAAAAATCCCATGTTGCTATTCCATTCCTAGCCTATCAGCATCCCTCCTCACTGGCCCTCCTGCCTGTTCCACTGGAAATTAGGCACATGTTGCCAAGCTCCTTACAGCTATATGAGCTAAATATTCACCCCAGATTGCCTTAGAGATGTGGGGAGAACTGCTTCTTTGCTCTTCCTTTTTCAGAAACCTAACTATTGTGTGAGTTACTTTTTTCTTTTATTAATAACACTATATTTCATTTCACTCTGTGCAACGACAGTCGTAGGCGGCTGCCCAATACTTGTACTCTAAAAAGGAGAAAGAAATGCAAAGAGATGATGTCCCCAGAGGGAGATCATACCCTGCCCCAGCTGCTCACTCATGCAAGACAGATTTTTTCAAGCACAACAGCCAGTCAGGAACATGACTGCTGTTTGTGCCCTTGGAAACAGCCCTCTTTGCCTTGCAAGAATTTGGAAACTCAGATGCAAGTGTATTTAGGGAGGCTGATGGGTTTGAGCACTGGCATTTCACCTCAATGAGTATATCAGTAGTCAGTGATGTGACACACTCAGGGGTGGGACACACATATGTACCCCCACGGGGTTAGGAAGTTTGAAGAGAAGGGACAGTTTGTTCCACCCTGTCCTGGCTGTAGCTGAACAGTCTCTGACAGGTGAAGAGCAACTTGCACAGAAAGTGGGCAGGATCTGGCAAGCAGTTTTGTTGTTCTGCTTTTGGCAGTTTAACAAAAAACAACCTTGGTAGTCTAGTAGAAATCTAAGCAGTTAGATACTTGCTCAACATCTGTGTCCTTAGGGTATCCTTCTTATTGAAAGGGATAACATTTTAGAGCATATAACTTGTGTGACAGCTGGGAAAGGTAATGCTGATGTTATTAGCAACTGCTGCAAGGCTCAAACAAAAGTAATGACTGGCCACAAAAACCAGAAAGTTCTACAAATTCTGCAGATAAGTGAAGGTCACCAGGGTCTATGGGATGCAGGATGTGTGCCATGGGGACCAGAGACCATACAGGGAGAGACAGGAAAGGCGTAAGATGCTCAGCACAGCAGCTCAGCTCTTCCCTGCGGATGTGCTTGCACTGAATGTCTGGAAGCAGAGTGGATGCACACTTTGGATGCTTTGGCACAGTCACCAGGGTCAGCATAAGCCTGATGCTATCTGTGTTTTCAGTCTCATCCTTGCCCTCAACAGACAAGAAATCCTGGAGATAATTGGCTCTTCTGGTAGCCTGTAATGAAAACAACATTCTTCCTTCACAGGGGTGTCTTTGTAAAGCAGCAAAGTAAATGTGTATGGTTGTGTCCTATTTCAAAATGTACTATTAAAAACATGAACTAAGCTTTGTGTAAGGAGCAGTTTGGATGACAATATATTTTTGCCATTGAATACTTTAGATCAGGTGTTACAGCTATGAGAAGAAACTGTTATATACTGAAAGAAGTTGCCCATAGAGTATATAACAAGGACCAAAGGAAGGATTTGTGCTGAAAGCAACAGACTAAAATTCAGGAGGAAAGCTTCAGCTGCTGACCTCTCCACAGGCTTCCTTTGTGCCTTAGTTCTCCACCTGTGAAACAAGAAAGAAGTACCCAGGGGAACGTAGGGATAAGCATATCCTTACAACTTAAGACTTAATTTCAGGTTTTGGTGAAGCAAGAACTGGCATTTCTCACAGTTCCAATGATAAAACCTGTCCAAATAGCACACAGACGCTAAAATGATTGGAACGGCATTTTTGCCTAAGTAGAAATGTTTTCCTGTAAGTGAAACAGAAACCATCAATAGCTGTCATGTCATTATCTCAATGTAGCAAAAGCAGAGGTGCAGTTTATCATGGAAGAAACATGTCAAAACCCTTTCTTTGGTGGAATATCTTATTTTTCATTTAGTGAGTGATTAGAATCATCAAAATATAGAAAAACATAGATTGGAAAGGATGTCTGGAGGTCATCCAGTCCAGCCTCATGCTGAAAGCAGAGCTGATTTCATAATTATATGAGGTTGCCCAAGACTGTGTATGGTGAAGCTTTGAGTCTCTCTGAGAACAGCCATGCTGCAGCTTCTCTGCCCAATTCCTTCCTGTGTGCAACCACCCCCATGAGAAAAATCCCCTTCCTTCCTTCTTTTGAGAGGCAGGTAAGAAAAAGACCCATTTCCCAGTTGCCAGAAAAGCCCAGGTGTGGGCTTTCTAGGTGTGTTAAAATGCAGGTAGCTGTGCACATGCCTGGAGACAAAGACTTTTGCTTCCTGGAGCTTGGCCTGCCCTAGTGTTGAGCAATTCCTGATGAAGGCTGTGAGCAGAATCTCAGTTGATTTTTTCAAACATTTGATGAAGTTTTTCTTTCTGTTTATGATTTTCTTAATGATAATTCAATCATAAGACTCTTTGTCTGCTTTGAGGCTTGGGATTCTGGGGGGTTTTTGTGGTTTGGGAGGGTGGTTTTTTTCGATTGTGACATTTAGTCAGAAAACTTCTCTGATACTGTTTTTAACATTAATGGTGGGAAATACAATTGCTTTCACTGTAAGGTCTCACAAGTCATAGATCTGTCACTCTGACAGTTGTAGACCTGTGAATAAATTCTTCTGGTAGGACAACATGCAGTGTGAGATACTATAGGAGATAGTATATAATAAGCGATAACCCTCTCTGTAGAGGGTAGGATGAGGGTAAAAGTAGTAGGATTTTACTGGTTTTGAGTAGCAACCTAGTTCTATCAGGCTGAACAGAAACCACAGGATTGGAAAATACCAGCATGAAAGGCACAGATGAAACAAGAACAAAATTTTAGTAGAATAAATGTGAATGTTAAGTAGCCAACAAATGTTAATTATCTTATTTCAAATAAGAGCAGATGGATATGATCATATCCAATTGCCTTCTGAAGATTAAGATATTTTGTACTATTGCTGATTATGCTAAAAGATGGGCATGGCCCCTTGATGGTGTTCCTCTGTTCTGAGATCCCTCTTTTCTTATCCCTATCCAGTAGTTTTTATCAGTCTTTTACAACAGATTTTTGTGATGTGGGCAAAGGATGGTATGTAACCTGAGACATAGAGACTGTTGGGTTTTTCTCCTGATTTGTAAGGGAATGATGTTCAGTATCACTTTAAGGTCTATAAATAGAAGCTCACTTCAATGTAAATACAAAGTAATCCCGATAATTCATTGACAAATAGCACCAATTCCTTTTCCTGCAGGCATCAGTCATTAGCAATTTCTGGGTGCTACTTAAGCAGCATGGAGGACAGGGAAGTTTCTTCTCTCGTTTTCAGTAGCCTTCAATCACAAGTCATGAATGCATTAGTTTGTGGTCATTAATTTTGTTAGGTACAAGATTGTCAGATATTTTGAGATTCAGTGATTGGTGTTTTCTGGAAAACTTAAAGCTTTCAGACAGCTGGGTTGTTTGGGGCTGGAGGAGCTAATGTAGCAAAGAAGGCACTGATTTGGGAAGAAATCTGTGAGAGATATGGTCTGCATATGAAGAGGACAAGCTACTGGCACAAGAATTCTAGTATTATGGATAGCTATATAAAATACCAGATGTGGAGAAGTGGGATGCCAGAAAAGCCAACAAGATCTTGGTGGGAAGCTTTTGGCATGTCAACATTAATGATCAAGCAAGACACCATGAAAAAGGAGAATTTTTTCCAAGAATCACCAACCAGGGATGTGGTTGCTAAAAGCAAGAATTCCAGGAGACAGAAGGGGGAGAGGAAATGTCAGATAGAGATGTACGATGCATTGCTGGAAAGCTTAAGTCTTAAAACATTTGAGTAAAGGCATTCCAGTTTTTAAGTCGTTGTGTTAAGGATAATAACCTAACCAAGAGAATCCCAAATAAATGGGAAGTAATTGTGTTGCTCCACTGTGTGCTCCAGTACTACTGCCATAGCACAGCGGAGTCCCTGTGGGCAAGGACTGGGTTAGGAGGTTGCTTGGGAAGACCTGGTGTGCCCAGCTTACAGGAGTGAGGCAGGTATCTCAGCCATTAGGAGACTTCAGTAGCCCTTGTGTTTTATAGACAACCACATATAGGCATAGCTAGAATAAGCAGGATGTCTTCTACCAGTGACAGACCACAAAATTGACATCTTGGCTTATTCATAATTCATACTAATGAAGTACCATAGGGATATTTTTCCTGGGATGACCATGTAACCAACTCCAAAATGCTGCTTCTTTCTGTAATGAGAGTCCAGTTGTTACTGGGTTTGTTTCTAATGTATTTAAGGCAGTAACTTTCTCACACTCTAATATTGCAGCTTCACATTTTTGGTAGTGGCCAGTCAGATGTGTAATAATTATGAATCAGACATTGGTTTTAAGGCTTGCAGACCTCTCATAAAGCTTTAATTTTCTCAGCCACTTGCAATATTCATAGATCTGTCACATTCACAAGGTATCTAGACAGGGTACCACCAACTCCCAAGGCTGTGCCAGGCACAATACTGTATTATGTCTGCGGATTGTACCTAATTAAGCCCTAAGTAGTGCTTGACAAGTCACTGGCACATGATCCAAGTCTTTTGTATTTATCAGGGGTACAAGTGGTTTGTGGTCAGTCAAAAGCTGAAATGACTCTCTGGAAGAGCTTTTTTAACACATTTTTCACATGCTTCTTTTACAACGAGATACTCCGTAGTCTGCAGAGAGTGATTTATATCATCAGCGAATGACCAGGAGCATTAAGTAGCAATCTCACTGGTCTGACCAGGTTGTAGTAATTCAGTAATCTGCAATGCAGTTATATCAGACGGCTGCAAGTGGTTGTGAGAAGGGAGCGCTGGTGTGCTTCAGGTGGGGCTTCTGCTCAGCTGAAAACTTATTCTCATGTTATGCTAAAATATCAGGTGCTTTCATTTTCCAGGAGTTCATTCCAAGGATATATTATTGCCATTCATAACCCAGCATTCATTTCACTTTGACATAGATTCAGGAGTCCGCATTAATTTATTACTTTCTTAGGCCAATTTACCTTTCCTCAGTCTGCCCTCATGCCGTGTTTTCGTGCATGTTGTCTCAATAGTTCAGCTAGTTTCGGTGTAGCCAAATGTTTATTGCGTTTTAGACTCGAATATCGAGTGTTTCTGGAAATATAGACCGGCTTTTATCATGTTTCTCTTCCTAATGGCAATATCCCAGGACTTTGTCTGTACAAGCAGCTATCCCTTTCCAGGTGCTGCAGTAGCCTTGTCATTTCCTTCGGAATATATTGGGTGCAGTAATGATGCCAAAAGGAAGTCTGTGGAAAGATTACCATCCAAAAGGCATAATAAAAGTAGTTAACTTGGCGCCATCTGGGTGTAGAAGAATCTGCCAAAAACCATTTGCGGCATCTAAAAGGGGAAAAAACTTGGGCATTCATCTTGGAAAGATGTTGTCCGCCGTGGATAGGACAGTGCTTCTCTCAAGCACTTTGTTTCCTTGATTTAGGTCAAAGGATGTGCTGACTCGTCCATTTTTGTTAAGGCCTTATAACCACTGGTAAACACTGTTCAGCTGGTTTGGCTGTTTCTTCTGCAACACTGACAGGGCTTGGACTGTCTGCTCCTGCTCTTTGCTTAGGAAACACTGAACTGAATTTGTTGTGACTCTCCAGACACTGTAAGGAGCTGCACTGCGTTGTGTAGTGGGGAGATGAGCTTAGTGGTCCTCTCTCCTCCAGTGCTTAGGATGTTTTCTTTTGGCTGATATAGCAATGCCATTGGTGTATCTTACTGAACAGTTCATTTTTGAACCCCTGGGAACAAACACAGTGCTCCAAGTGTCCTACAATATTGCAAATGACTACAGGTCTTCCTGTCATGTGTGTTCAGCCAGGAGTGCAAGTGACTCAGTCCCTTGTTCTTGGTTTTCACCATTTCTTTCCCACCTCTCATTTCTGAATGCTGCCCCATGTGTCTCCTCAGGGATTTTCTTTTTGTTCCTCCTTTGCCTTCAGACCCAATAGGCTGCTTTCTATCTATTTATTGCCCTGATGCAATCTTTAAAAGTCTGAGAGGACCTCACCCAGCTTTAATTAACCTAACCCACTTTCCTCCGCTCTTGCTGGAGTGGACATCATCAGTGTGATCTCAAGGCCCCTGTTGACTGAAGCTCCCCTGTATTCCTCTAGAGATGTCCTTCTTTCACTAGAAATATGTCCCACCGTAGCAGAAAATGGAGGTGTGAGGGCTCACAAGGAGTTTTCAGTGCTGTCAGCTAATAGCTAGCCAGGGCATGAGGCCATCAAATGAATGTGCATTTTTCCATTGCTTTCCCTGGCAAAAAAATTAATTCATGTTGCAAAAAATCACTGTAAAATTTCTTCCATTTCTACCCGCAGGTTTACCGTGTTCAGGAAGGTGGGTAAGTTGTGAGTGTGCACATTTTTGGCTGAGACTTCCCAGCCAATAGCATTGCCAAAGGCCAAGAGTTGGCATAGCCAACATGTGGGGATTTAAAAAATGAGAGTTGATATTGCTTGCCCTGCATTTTACTTGACCAGAGGAAGGGGTCCAGTTTTGAAGAAATTGTCACACCCCTTTAAAAACATCAGGCCTCAGTCTTATTTTAAAGCACTTAGAACTGAAAATAATTCCTGAAAATGTTGACTTAAGCTGCTGCTATGATACAGAAGGCATCACAAACTTGTTTGACCCTCAGAACTGAAATTTTCTTCTAGCTCCAAATTCCAGACCCACATCCTGCACACTTTCTTCATATCCCTCTGTTAAGTACTTCCAGTTGGACTTTCCAATGAATAAGGGAACTAGGACTTGACTGTATCTATGCATGTGTATGTTCCTATCAGTATCCAGAATCGGGATTTACATGGGCCAGTATATATGTGTATATTATTGATAATTCAGCCTGTGTGAGCCTCCAAACTGGGATACTTTTGTTGCTGAAATCAAGAGGGAGAAAGGTGAAAATACTGTAGACAAGTAGAAAATGTAAAAAAAAAAGGAATTTCCCTTCTGGAGTATAGCACATAGGAATATGATACTAGAAAACACAGGGAAAGCTAGGAAATCTTAGATGAGACACTGAGATATTTTCCTCTTCTTCTTTTTCATTTTTTTTTAATGTGAGAAAAAGAAGGAAGGAAAAGGTTGTAGTGGCCCCTTTCCATTCCTGAAACTCATTCCCCTTGTAGATCACAGGACTCTGTACACCACAACAAGCAACAGAGTGCAGTGTGCTAAGTAATTTAAAAGCTACTTTAAGAGAAGCACATACTTTTTGTATTTTATACATTTCCAAAAACATCAGTAATTAATTTCTATTTGCCCGTCCTGCACAATTAAAATTGAAAATTAAATGAACAGAAAGGAATTAATAGAATAATCTTCCTCTCTCCTCTCCTCTCCTCTCCTCTCCTCTCCTCTCCTCTCCTCTCCT